>NW_021027507.1:400328-516281 GCF_004153795.1 Camellia sinensis
TGGAAGGCCTAGTGCAAGACTGGCCATATTGTGAAGATTGCACCTCTAGTAAGCAATATTCTTGAATCATGAGTTTAACGTGTAACTTGTGTTGTCAAGCGTATGTTTGTGATAGAGAGCATGATTTGAATCACTTTGTTGAAATGCAGGCTTGATATGTGCCATGCATGTAATGAACTCCCATGGAATTCACAAAATCTAGCAGTCATTTGTGAAATTATGAAAGATTGGCTAGCTGTAATCCCACATGCAAGCATCTTTTCGTGAAATTTTATGGAATGAGCACTACATTACATTATGGAAGGAATATAAGTCAAGAGGGCATGCAATGTACAAATCATGGAGATAAGTCTTATGTTTGAATTTGAGCATGTTGGAGTGTTGAGCTTGCTGATATTGGGACATGCAGCAAATAAATTATGAAATTAAGCTTTCAATATGTGTAAATTATGCTTGTACCGTGTTAGTTACATGTCTATGAGTATTTGACCATAAACATGCATAATTTGGTGATAGTCGAAAGTGAAGCCAAGGAAAACACAATTCTGGGTTCCAGAATTGAGGTCCGCTCGACGGGGAAAACATGCCGCTCGAGCCGGGAAAAAATGCGGCTCCCAGTACTCATTTGCAAACTTCATGCCGCAATCGAGCGGGAGCTATTTGACAGGCCTTACCGCTCGAGCGCCCTATTTAACGCCATCGAGTCATATTGGAGCAACCAAGCACCTTCCAGGCCTTTATATGTAGGGTCCGCTCGAGCGGGGAAGTCCACGCTCGAGCGGGTACCCTGTTTTCTGAAATTTTGTTCATGTGTTCTGTGTTTCGTTTTCCGTTCTCTTTCACTTGTAAGCACTCTTAGGCATATGTTAAGTATTGTAAATGAGTTGATAAGATAAGAATAAAGCCTAAAGAGGAATATGTGAATTAAGGAATGGATTGAATGGTTAATGACCCTTTTGTGTTCATGGAATGTGTAGTGTCAAGCTCCAGGGCGAATCCACAAGCCGATCACTGTGAGTAATATCGATATTTGAATGATTGTGAATGTCCAATTATTATTCCCTTATAAGCTTTATGAGTTGCTAATTGAAATTGTGGACAAAAGTCTGACAGGGACAAACATAAATGGACCAAAGGTCGTTTTGATAAACATAAATGGACTAAAGGTCGTTTCGATAAACATAAATGGACTAAAGGGCGTTTTGATAAAAATGAACGGACCGAAGGTCGTTTTGACCTATATTTGTGGACCGAAGGTCGTTTTGACCTATATGAATGGACCGAAGGTCGTTTTGACATATATGAATGGACCGAAGGTTGTTTTGACATATATGAACGGACCGAAGGTTATTTTGACAGAAATGACCGGACCGAAGGTCGTTTTGACAGAAATGAATGGACCGAAGGTCGTTTTGACATATATGAATGCACCTGAAGTCGTTTCGGCATGAATGAGTGGGCCGAAGGCCATTTTGACACGAATGTATGGGTCGAAGGCCGTTTTGACAGAAATGAATGGGCCGAAGGCCGTTTTGGCAGAAATGAATGGGCCGAAGGCCGTTTTGACCTGAATGGAAGTCTGAATGGGACAAAGGCCAGAATGTTTGGAACTTCAGTCACTTGATTTGAATTTCGTATAGTTATATATATCTGTTAAATAGAAATATGAATTGGGCCCAAGGCCGTTTGGGACATGTTTTGCATTATTATGTAACTTCTGTATTTGATTTGATATTATTCACTGGGCTTTCGCTCACGCTCATTCATGTGTTTGTAGGTGAGCCAAGAGAAGCCCAGACCCAGCCTCAGCGAAGTCTGTATGGAACAACTAAGGTTTTGAGAGAGTCAGCCCTTGAGTCTCACGCACGAGACCCGCCTTCGCCCTTTTGTTAAGTATTTACATTTTGTCCGGTTGGCAAAGTTTTGAGTACGTCTGTATGTAGTTTTGCTTGGCTGACTTAGATTTGAATGATCCTGTCTGTACAGTGCTTATGTTACTACACTTTCTGTTGTGAGTTATTAACATATGTATGTCTGGAATGTTATGATGTGCATATAAGCACGGCTCTATGGATAAAGTTTTAAAATTGCTCCGTTTGGCCCCTTTCACTCTGACGAGTTTCGTCATATTTGGTTTGAGGTCGTAGGTAATCTCGTGATTACTGGCCAGTTATGGCCTTAGCCCAGAGGGGCGGGTTCGGGTCGTGACAGTTCCCGTGTTCAGAGACACAGAAAGTGCTTCTAGCCACCTTTATGCTAGAAAACGAAGCAAGAAGATGGTGGATGGTAATGCGTGAGAGTTACAAAGATGCTGATTGGGCAAAATTTCTGGAAATTTTCTACGGCAAGTACTTCCCGCAATGTGTCCGGGATAGGAAAGTGGCAGAATTTATGGAACTAAAGAAAGACAGTATGACTGTAGCCGAGTATGAGGCCAAGTTCACTGAATTGGCCAGGTTTGCGCCACACGTGATCGATACGGACTATAAGAAGGCAAGACACTTTGAAGGTGGGCTTTGAAGTGACATATTAGAAAGAGTGAATGTCTTAAAGCTAGAAACCTACATTGGGGTGCTAGACAGGGCCATCATATCAAAGGCTAACATAGCTAGACAGGCTAAGCCAATGACAGAAAGGAATGGCAACAAAAGGCAGGGCTTCTTTTCAAAGAAGAAGTTTTCAAAGAAGCAAAATATGGGCTCCTCGAATACTTCTAATTCTTCCCGAGATACAACCCCGTTGTGTACTATTTGTAGTAACAGGCACCGTGGGGTTTCTTACCGTGTGTCAGGAGCTTGTTTTAATTATGGTAAACAGGGGCATATGGCCATAGATTGCAAACAGAACAGTGGAAAATTTGCTGCTAGTTCGATAGCATCAGTCCTAAAACCAGGAAATACTATGAGATCTACTCCCGCTGCAGATACCGTGAGACAAGGGAGAGTTTTTGCGCTTGTTCCGGGCAATACCCGGAATGCTAACGTAGTTGTCTCAGGTACCATTTCTATATGTAATCAAGATGCTTTCGTGTTAATTGACTTTGGATCAACACACTTATTTGTAACATGTGCGTTTGCATCTAGACTGAATAGACCCTTAGAATTACTGCCATATCTGCTATGTGTGTCTGCTCCATCGGGGGAATCTTTATTGTGTGAATCTATATACCGATTTGGTGATATGCGTGTTGAGGATGCTATCCTATATGTAGATTTGTTGCCCTTGAACTTTAGGCATTTTGATGTAATTTTGGGCATGGATTGGTTGACCAAGTATTGTGCCACCATTGATTGTGTGACAAAACGAGTTGTATTTAAACCACAAGAACGTAAAGCGATTGTGTTTGTGGATAATGGGGTAGTGCCTCCACCTTATTTGATATTTGCAATGAAAGCATGTAAACTGATCAGGAAAGGGTGTCAGGGTTATTTGTGCTATGTGTTGTCTGAACAATCTATAAATGCTGAGTTGAATAATATCCCTATTGTTAGAGAATTTCCAGATGTGTTTCCAAATGAACTACCAAGGGAATTGATGGACAGGGAGATAGAATTCGCTATTGAAACTGTATCAGGCACCCAGCCTATTTCTAAAACTCCTTACAGAATGGCTACAACTGAAATGAAAGAATTGAAAGAACAATTGCAAGACCTGCTTGACAAGGGGTTTATCCGACCTAGCACTTCACCTTGGGGTGCACCAGTTTTGTTTGTGAAAAAGAAGGATGGGACTTTGCGTCTGTGCATCGATTATCGGGATTTGAACAAGGTAACGATAAAGAACAAATACCCTTTACCCCATATTGATGACCTGTTTGACCAGTTGCAGGGATCACAAGTGTTTTCCAAGATTGATTTGAGATCTGGGTATCATCAGTTGAAGGTAAAGGCAGAAGATGTTGAGAAAACCGCGTTCACAACGAGGTATGGACATTTTAAGTATCTTGTCATGCCATTTGGAGTGACTAATGCTCCGGCAGCATTTATGGACCTAATGAACCGAATTTTTAAAACCTACCTTGACGAATTTGTTGTGGTTTTTATTGATGACATTTTGATATACTCTAAAGATAGACTTGAACATGAACAACATTTGAGAACTGTCCTGTAAATACTTCGGGAAAGGAAATTATCTGCTAAACTAAAGAAATGTGAGTTTTGGTTAGATGAAGTAGTTTTCTTAGGGCACGTGATCAACAAGGAAGGAGTTTCAGTGGACCCACATAAAATATAGGCAATTGTGAATTGGCCTACATCGACAAATGTGACAGAAGTTCGTAGTTTCATAGGCTTGGCTAGTTATTACAGAAGGTTTGTGAAAGACTTTTCGAAATTAGCTGTGCCTCTTACCTAATTCACACAAAAAGGGCAACCTTTTGAGTGGAACGATGAAAGAGAATCCGCCTTTCATGAATTAAAAACAAGATTGACCACTGCACCGATTTTGACACTACCATCAGGTACGAAAAATTTTGTAATTTTCAATGATGTGTCTTATAAAGGTTTGGGTTGTGTGTTAATGCAGAACGGAAAGGTTATTGCTTACGCCTCCCGACAGTTGAAGCCACGCGAAAAGAATTATCCAACACATGACCTAGAATTAGCCACAGTTGTTTTTGCTTTGAAAATCTGGCAGCATTATCTGTATGGAGTAAAGTGTGAAGTCTACACAGATCACCAAAGTCTGAAAAGCTTATTCACGCAGAAGGAGTTGAATATGCGACGGAGGAGATGGCTGGAACTGATAAAGGATTACGATTTAGAGATTCAGTATCACCCCAGGAAAGCTAACACAGTTGCTGATGCCTTGAGCAAAAAATCAACGGGGAGTAAGGCTTGTTTGCTTACTGAACAGAAAGAGATCTTGCAAGACTTTGAGAAGTCTGAAATTGAAGTGGTAATGTGTGAACAGGGCAGATTGATAGCCGCTATTACAGCCGAGCCGGCAATCATTGAAGAAATCAAGAAGAAACAAAAAGATGATGAATTCCTCAAGAAAGTGATTGATGAATTTGAGACGAGTCCGAAGGCGGAGTTCAGTATTGAAAACGAAGTGTTGAAATTCGGAAACCGAATGTGTGTCCCTGATATCCCGGAACTAAAGAAGAGGGTTTTAGATGAAGCCCACAGATCCGTATTTGCTATGCATCCGGGCAATAATAAAATGTATCAGGATTTGAAACAAACCTATTGGTGGCCTAAAATGAAGAGAGAAATTGTAGAATATGTGTCCAAATGTCTTTAGTGTCAGCAAGTTAAAGCTAAACATCAGAAACCAGGCGGTCTACTGCAGCCTCTCTCTATTCCTGAATGGAAGTGGGAACATGTGACTATGGATTTCGTTGTTGGCCTACCTCGGACTTCTCGAGGTATGGATTCTATTTAGGTTGTACTTGATAGGCTGACTAAATCTGTAAATTTTCTGCCTGTCAAGACTACCTTTACTGCTTATAGATTGGCTACTATTTATGTTGATGAGATTGTCCGTTTACATGGAGTTCCGGTATCTATTGTGTCGGATAGAGATCCGAAATTTGTATCTAGATTGTGGAAGAGTTTGCAGGAAGCTATGGGGACAGATTTAAGGTTCAGTACTGCATTCCACCCACAGACAGATGGGCAATCAGAATGAACAATACAGACTCTGGAAGATATGCTTCGGATGTGCGCTTTGGATTTTCAGGGGAGTTGGGAAGACTATTTGCCACTTGCAGAATTTGCATACATTAACAGCTTCCACTCCAGCATCGATATGGCGCCATACGAGGCTTTGTATGGTAGAAGGTGTAGATCACCTATTTGTTGGACAGAAGTCAGGGATAGAGCTTTACTTGGGCCTGAAATTGTGCAAGACACTTCTAGGAAAATCAAAACTATTCGGCAAAGGCTCAAAACAGCTCAAGACCGACAAAAAAATTATGCAGATGTTCGAAGAAGACCTCTTGAGTATGAGGTTGGTGACCATGTATTTATTCGTGTGTCCCCAATGAAAGGCCAAGTCAGGTTTGGGAAGAAGGGCAAGTTGTCGCCCCGTTACATCGGGCCGTTCCAGATTTTGAAAAGATTTGGTCCAGTTGCCTATAGAGTTGCTTTGCCACCGGGATTCAAAAAGATCCATAACGTGTTTCATGTGTCTATGTTGAGGGGTTACCTCCGAGACTCGTTTCATGTGATTGATTATAACCGGGTAGCTATAGATGAAAATATGGAATACGCTGAATGGCCGGAACGAATTTTTGATCGGCAAGTGAAACAGTTGAGAAGCAAGTCTATCCCAATGGTGAAGGTGGAATGGAAGGAACAATATGGGACGGATGCTACATGGGAAAAAGAGGAGGAAATGCGACTATGCTATCCACATTTGTTTCCCGACGAAGGTAAATTAAGTTTGGAGGACCAAACTTCCTAAAGGGGGAAGACTGTGATATCCCTATTCCGTAATACGCTAATTGGTCCTTAACATGAGTATGATTATGTGTTTAATATGATTTTGTGTGCCATTATGTGAAAATATGTGGTTTTGAATTTCTATCTGTTCACTATAGGAATATCTATTTGATTATCTGCTTTAGAAATTAAATTGAAGGCCTTATCGGCCACAGAACCAGAAATTGATTACGCCATTGTGATTGACAAAATTTTTAGAGCCTACGGTGAAATTTAATTGAAAATTGATTCGGGTCAAATTAATCAAATTAAATTAGTGACTTAATAATGCTCATTATTTTTATATAAAGACAATGTATGTGAGTGGGGCTATATTAAAGGCCTTATTGTGTTCAATTCCTTCCTTTTATATGATTTTGGCTGATTAAACTCTCTAGAGAGTGAGAGAGACCCGAAATTGAGAGAGAAGGGGGGGATCATCTATGTTTACTCTTGAAGCTTGGGAGTCTTGAGAGCTAGCTCAAGAATTCACCAGAGTTGTGAACATTAAGGCTCCTTGGTAAGTAATTCATGAGTTAATGTTGTAAATTATGTATTCAAGCTAGTTGGGTAATCAAGAGTGAGGATTGAAATGGAATTGAGTTGGTTTTGTTGGATTAAAGGTCAATTTGTGCATGCATGTATGTAATTACTTTGAAATTGCATATTTGAGCACCAAAATGCATGATCCATGTAAGTTTTTAATTGAAGCTCATGTTCTTGACCATCTCTCCATCACATGAGTTGAGAATGAGAGTAATAAGTCACATGTATGTGCCATTCATGAGGGTGTAAGTGTTGAATGCATGAAATTGTTATGTTGATAAAGGAATTGGTGGAAAATGAGCCATGCATGTGTTTGATTTATGAAATTGAGCTTCCAAATGTTGTAATTTGATGTTTGTAGCATGTTAGCACAAGTATATTTGAATTATGTGCATGAAATGTTGATTGGGATGTTGAAATTGAACTATCGGAAAATTGATGTCCGCTCTAGCGGCGTACCGCCGCTCGAGCGTGAAATTCGTGCTCCCAGCATATTTTTGCAGACATGGTTCCCGCTCGAGCGGGGAAATTGACGCTCGAGCAAGGAGCTATGTATACAAACTTTCCGCTCAAGCTCCCGAGTTCACACTTGAGCGTGAATTTGATGCAACCAGTACTTTTGCAAACCTCATGGGTCCGCTCGAGCGGGGACCCTGTTTTTGAAAATTTTGTATGATTTTTCTGTGTTTCGTTTTCCGTTCTCTTTCACTTGCCAGCACTCTTAGGCATGCATTAAGCATTGTAATTGAGTTAAAGAGATTAGAATGAAGCCTAAAGAGGAATATGTGAATTGAAGAACGGATTGAATAGTTTGTGACACATATGTGTTATATGATGTGTAGAGTCAAGCTCCAGGAAAATCCACAAGCCGATCACTGTGAGTAATATCGATATTTTAAAGTTCGTCAATTGTCCAATTGCTTATTTCTTTACAAGTTTTCTACTTTGAATTATGGACAACCGATTGACATGAATGATTGGGCCGAAGGCCGATTAATATAAGTGATTGGGCCGAAGGCTGAATGATATAAATGATTGGGCCAAAGGCCGATTGACATAAATGATTGGGCCAAAGGCCGATTAATATAAATGAATGGGCCGAAGGCCGATTGACATAAATGATTGGGCCGAAGGCCGATTGACATCGAGGATTGGGCCGAATAAATGATTGGGCCGAAGGCCAATTGATACAAGTGATTGGGCCAAAGGCCGTCTGCTGTACCTGTATCAAAGATTGCTTATGTATCTTCCTTATTTGATGTTATGCACTAGGCTTTCGCTCACGCTCATTCATGTCCATGTAGGTGAGCCAAGGGACGTCCAGAACCAGCCTCGGTGAAATTGTGAGAAACAATCAGAGTTTTGAGGAGTCAACCCAAACGTCTCGCGCATGAGACTGTCTTCGCTTTTTTCCTTTGTTCATAGTTTTGTTATGTTGGCGAAAGCATTAAGACTACCTTTGTATATAAGTCTTGGGTTCGACTGACTTTAACTTGTATGATCCTGTATGTATAGTGTTCTCTGTTAGTACATATTTTGATGTGAATTATTAACATATAAATGTTTGGAATGTTATGGTGTACACATAAGCACAGCTCTATGGACAAAGTTTTAGATTTGCTTCCGTTTGGCCCCTTTACTCTGATGAGTTTTGTTTAAGTGATTTGAGGCCGTAGGTAATCTCGTGATTACTGGCCGGTTATGGCCTTAACCCATAGGGGCGGGTTCGGGTCATGACAGTGTTGTATCAAAGCACGAGTTAATAACTCACACACTTTTCCAAAAGAGCAATAAACGTCTAGAAAAGATCTAGGATGCATTCATGTGATAAGTATGAATCTGATAGCATCAGGAATACGCTTAACTGTTAAAAGTGAACAACTATTTGTTATAAGCTTGTGAACTGCTTGCATTTCAAATTATTTGATTATGTATGCTCTTTAGTATATGCATACCTGTGTATCTTTTGTATAAAGTATAATGCAAGTTTAATCAGATGGTGAGAACAAGAGGTGACGAGATTGAGGAATCTTCTACTGCCAAACTGGATAGAATGGAAAGACTGATTCAGGAAATGGCAGAGACATTGAGGCAACAACAGGAATGGCAACAACAGTGGCAGCAGCCACATCCTCCACCTCCGCCTCCGGTACCTCCTGTGCCAGATAATCAAAATGATGACCGAACCATAGCCCCCACCAAAGAGTTCAAGCAAATGAAACCACCACAGTTCCATGGTGGATTAGATCCTTTGAAAGCTGAAGCTTGGGTCCTCGGCATTGCAAAACTGTTTGAAGTGTTCCCGTGCTCAGAGACACAGAAAGTGCTTCTAGCCACCTTTATGCTAGAAGACGAAGCAAGAAGATAGTGGATGTTAATGCGTGAGAGTTACAAAGATGCTGATTGGGAAAAATTTCTAAAAATTTTCTACGACAAGTACTTCTCGCAATGTGTCCGGGATAGGAAAGTGGCAGAATTTTGGAACTGAAGAAAGACAGTATGACTGTAGCCGAGTATGAGGCCAAGTTCACTGAATTGGCCAGGTTTGCGCCACACATGATCGATACGGACTATAAGAAGGCGAGACATTTTGAAGGTGGGCTTTGAAGTGACATATTAGAAAGGGTGAATGTCTTAAAGCTAGAAACCTACATTGGGGGGCTAGACAGGGCCATTATATCAGAGGCTAACATAGCTAGACAAGCTAAGCCAATGACAGAATGGAAAGACAACAAAAGGCAGGGCTTCTTTTCAAAGAAGAAGTTTTCAAAGAAGCAAAATATGGGCTCCTCGAATACTTCTAATTCTTCCCGAGATACAACCCCGCTGTGTACTATTTGTAGTAACAGGCACCGTGGGGTTTCTTACTGTGTGTCAGGAGCTTGTTTTAATTGTGGTAAACAGGGGCATATGGCCAAAGATTGCAAACAGAACAGTGGAAAATTTGCTGCTAGTTCGATAGCATTAGTCCTAAAACCAGGAAATACTATGAGATCTACTCCCGCCACAGATACCGTGAGACAAGGGAGAGTTTTTGTGCTTGTTCCGGGCGATACCCAGAATGCCAACACAGTTGTCTCAGGTACCATTTCTATATGTAATCAGGATGCTTTCGTGTTAATTGACTTTGGATCAACACACTCATTTGTAACATGTGCATTTGCATCTAGACTGAATAGACCCTTAGAATTACTGCCATATCTGCTATGTGTGTCTGCTCCATCGGGGGAATCTTTATTGTGTGAATCTATATACCGATTTGGTGATATGCGTGTTGAGGATGCTATCCTATATGTAGATTTGTTGCCCTTGAACTTTAGGCATTTTGATGTAATTTTGGGCATGGATTGGTTGACCAAGTATTGTGCCACCATTGATTGTGTGACAAAACGAGTTGTATTTAAACCACCAGAACATAAAGCGATTGTGTTTGTGGATAATGGGGTAATGCCTCCACCTTATTTGATATCTGCAATGAAAGCATGTAAACTGATCAGGAAAGGGTGTTAGGGTTATTTGTGCTATGTGTTGTCTAAACAATCTGTAAATGCTGAATTGAATGATATCCCTATTGTTAGAGAATTTCCAGATGTGTTTCCAAATGAACTACCAGGGGAATTGGTGGACAGGGAGATAGAATTCACTATTGAAACTGTATCAGGCACCCAGCCTATTTCTAAAACTCCCTACAGAATGGCTACAGCTGAAATGGAAGAATTGAAAGAACAGTTGCAAGACCTGCTTGACAAGGGGTTTATCCGACCTAGCACTTCGCCTTGGGGTGCACCAGTTTTGTTTGTGAAAAATAAGGATGGGACTTTGCGTCTGTGCATCGATTATCGGGATTTGAACAAGGTAACGATAAAGAACAAATACCCTTTACCCCGTATTGATGACCTGTTTGACCAGTTGCAGGGATCACAAGTGTTTTCCAAGATTGATTTGAGATCCGGGTATCATCAGTTGAAGGTAAAGACAGAAGATGTTGAGAAAACCGCGTTCACAACGAGGTATGGACATTTTGAGTATCTTGTCATGCCATTTGGAGTGACTAATGCTCCGGCAGCATTTATGGATCTAATGAACCGAATTTTTAAAACCTACCTTGACGAATTTGTTGTGGTTTTTATTGATGACATTTTGATATACTTTAAAGATAGACTTGAACATGAACAACATTTGAGAACTGTCCTGTAAATACTTCGGGAAAGGAAATTATTTGCTAAACAAAAGAAATGTGAGTTTTGGTTGGATGAAGTTGTTTTCTTAGGGCACGTGATCAACAAGGAAAGAGTTTCAGTGGACCCACAGAAAATAGAGGCAATTGTGAATTGGCCTACACCGACAAATGTGACAAAAGTTCGTAGTTTCATAGGCTTGGCTGGTTATTACAGAAGGTTTGTGAAAGACTTTTCGAAATTAGCTGTGCCTCTTACCCAATTGACACAAAAAGGGCAACCTTTTGAGTGGAATGATGAAAGAGAATCAGTCTTTCATGAATTAAAAACAAGATTGACCACTGCACCGATTTTGACACTACCATCCGGTATGAAAAATTTTGTAATTTTCAATGATGTGTCTTATAAAGGTTTGGGATTTGTTTTAATGCAGAACGGAAAGGTTATTGCTTACGCCTTCCGACAGTTGAAGCCACGCAAAAAGAATTATCCAACACATGACCTAGAATTGGCCACAGTTGTTTTTGCTTTGAAAATCTGGCAGCATTATCTGTATGGAGCAAAGTGTGAAGTCTATACGGATCACCAAAGTCTGAAATACTTATTCACGCAGAAGGAGTTGAATATGCGACAGAGGAGATGGCTGGAACTGATAAAGGATTACGATTTAGAGATTCAGTATCACCCTAGGAAAGCTAACACAGTTGCTAATGCCTTGAGCAGAAAATCAACGGGGAGTATGGCCTGTTTGCTTACTGAACAGAAAGAGATCTTGCAAGACTTTGAGAAGCCTGAAATTGAAGTGGTAATGTGTGAACAGGGCAGATTGATAGCCGCAATTACAGCCGAGCCGGCAATCATTGAAGAAATCAAGCAGAAACAAAAACAGGATGAATTCCTCAAGAAAGTGATTGATGAATTTGAGACAAGTCCGAAGGCGGAGTTCAGTATTGAAAACGAAGTGTTGAAATTCTGAAACCGAATGTGTGTCCCTGATATCCTGGAACTAAAGAAGAGGGTTTTAGATGAAGCCCACAGATCCGTATTTGCTATGCATCCGGGCAATAATAAAATGTATCGCGATTTGAAACAAACCTATTGGTGGCCTAAAATGAAGAAAGAGATTGTAGAATCTGTGTCCAAATGTCTTTAGTGTCAGCAAGTTAAAGCTGAACATCAGAAACCAGGCGGTCTACTGCAGCCTCTCTCTATTCCTGAATGGAAGTGGGAACATGTGACTATGGATTTCGTTGTTGGCCTACCTCAGACATCTCGAGGTATGGATTCTATTTAGGTTGTAGTTGATAGGCTGACTAAATCTGTAAATTTTCTGCCTGTCAAGACTACGTTTAATGCTTATAGATTGGCTACTATTTATGTTGATGAGATTGTCCGTTTACATGGAGTTCCGGTATCTATTGTGTCGGATAGAGATCCGAAATTTGTATCTAGATTGTGGAAGAGTTTGCAGGAAGCTATGGGGACAGAATTAAGGTTCAGTACTGCATTCCACCCACAGACAGATGGGCAATCAGAATGAACAATACAAACTCTGGAAGATATGCTTCGGATGTGCGCTTTGGATTTTCAGGGGAGTTGGGAAGACTATTTGCCACTTGCAGAATTTGCATACATTAACAGCTTCCACTCCAGCATCGGTATGGCGCCATACGAGGCTTTGTATGGTAGAAGGTGTAGATCACCTATTTGTTGGACAGAAGTCGGGAATAGAGCTTTACTTGGGCCTGAAATTGTGCAAGACACTTCTGAGAAAATCAAAACTATTCGGCAAAGGCTCAAAGCAGCTCAAGACCGACAAAAAATTTATGCAGATGTTCGAAGAAGACCTCTTGAGTTTGAGGTCAGTGACCATGTGTTTATTCGTGTGTCCCCAATGAAAGGACAAGTCAGGTTTGGGAAGAAGGGCAAGTTGTCGCCCCGTTACATCAGGCCGTTCCAGATTTTGAAAAGACTTGGTCCAGTTGCCTATAGAGTTGCTTTGCCGCCGGGATTCGAAAAGATCCATAACGTGTTTCATGTGTCTATGTTGAGGGGTTACCTCCGAGACCCGTTTCATGTGATTGATTATCACCGGGTAGCTATAGATGAAAATATGGAATACGCTAAATAGCCAGAACGAATTTTTGATCGGCAAGTGAAATAGTTGAGAAGCAAGTCTATCCCAATGGTGAAGGTGGAATGGAAGGAACACTATGGGACGGATGCTACATGGGAAAAAGAGGAGGAAATACGACTATGCTATCCACATTTATTTCCTGACGAAGGTAAAATAAGTTTGGAGGACCAAACTTCCTAAAGGGGGGAAGACTGTGATATCCCTGTTTCGTAATATGTTAATTGGTCCTTAACATGAGTATGGATTATGTGTTTAATATGATTTTGTGTGCCATATGTGAAAATAGTTGGTTTTTGAATTTCTATCTGTTCACTTAGGAATATCTATTTGATTATCTGCTTTAGAAATTAAATTGAAAGGCCTTACGGCACAGAACCAGAAATTGATTACGCCATTGTTGATTGGCATAATTTTTAGAGCCTACTGTGAAATTTAATTGAAATTGATTCGGGTCAAAATTAATCAAATTAAATTAGTGACTTAATGCCTCATTATTTTTATATAAAGACAATGTATGTGAGTGGGGCTATATTAAAGGCCTTATTGTGTTCAAGTCCTTCCTTTATATGGATTTTGCTGATTAAACTCTCTAGAGAGTGAGAGAGACCCGAAATTTGAGAGAGAAGGGGGGGATGAAATCTATGTTTACTCTTGAAGCTTGGGAGTCTGAGGGCTACTCAAGATTCACCATATTTGTGAGAATTAAGGCTCCTTGGTAAGTAATTCATGAGTTAATGTTGTAAATTATGATTCAAGCTAGTTGGGTAATCAAGGAGTGAGGATTGAATGGAATTGAGTGGTTTTGTTGGATTAAGGCAATTTGTGCATGCATGTATGTAATTACTTTGAAATTGCATATATTGAGCACCAAAAATGCATGATCCATGTAAGTTTTAATTGAAGCTCATGTTCTTGACCATCTCTCCATCAACATGAGTTGGAATGAGAGTAATAAGTCACATGCATGTGCCATTCATGCGGTGTAAGTGTTGAATGCATGAAATTGTTATGTTGAAAAAGGAATTGGTGGAAATGAGCCGTGCATGTGTTTGATTTATGAAATTGAGCTTCCAAATGTTGTTAATTGATGGTTGTAGCATGTTAGCACAAGTATATTTGAATTATGTGCATGAAATGTTGATTGGGATGTTGAAATTGAACTCAAGAACACTACACAAAAAACCAGAAAATTGATGTTCGCTCGAGCGGCGGGGAACCGCCGCTTCGAGCGTGAAATTCGTGCTCCCAACATATTTGAAGACATGGTTCCCGCTCGAGCAGGGAGCTATGTGATAGACTTTCCTCTCAAGCGCCCGAGTTCACACTCGAGCGTGAATTTGATTGCAACCAACAATTTTGCGACCTCATGGGTCCATTCGAGCGGGACCCTGTTCGAAATTTGTATGATCGTTCTGTTTGTGCGGTTTTCCGTTCTCTTTCACTTCTAAGTACTCTTAGGTATACATTTAGCATTGTAATTGAGTTAAAGAGATAAGAATGAAGCCTAAAGAGGAATATGTGAATTAAAGAATGGATTGAATCGTTTGTGACCCATATGTGTTATATGATGTGTAGGGTCAAGCTCTAGGGCAAATCCATAAGCCGATCATTGTGAGTAATATCGATATTTTGAAGTTCGTCAATTGTCCAACTGCTTATTTCTTTACAAGTTTGCTAGTTTGAATTATGAACAATTGATTGACATGAATGATTGGGCCGAAGGCCGATTGATATAAGTGATTGGGCCGAAGGCCAATTGACATTAATGATTGGGCCGAAAGCCGATTGATATAAATGATTGGGCCGAAGGCCGATTGACATGAATGATTGGGCCGAAGGCCGATTGATATAAATGAATGGGCCGAGGCCGATTAACATAAATAATTGGGCCGAAGGCCGATTGACATCAAGGATTGGGCCGAAGGCCGAGTGACATAAACGATTAGGCCGAAGGCCGATTGATACAAGTGATTGGGCCAAAGGCCGTCTGCTATAACTGTTTCAAAGATTGCTTATGTATTCTCCTTATTGATATTATTCACTGGGCTTTCGCTCACGCTCATTCATGTACATGTAGGTGAGCCAAGGGACGTCCAGAACCAGCCTCGGTGAAATTGTGAGAAACAGTCAGAGTTTTGAGGAGTCAACCCAAATGTCTCACGCATGAGACTGTCTTCGCTTTTGTCCTTTGTTCATAGTTTTGTTATGTTGACGAAAGCATTAGACTACCTTTGTATATAAGTCTTTGGTTCGACTGACTTAAACTTGTTTGATCCTGTATGTACAGTGTTCTGTGTTAGTACATATTTTGATGTGAGTTATTAACATATGAATGTTTGGAATGTTATGGTGTACACATAAGCACAACTCTATGGACAAAGTTTTAGATTTGCTTCCATTTGGCCCCTTTACTCTGATGAGTTTTGTTTAAGTGGTTTGAGGCCGTAGGTAATCTCGTGATTACTGGCCGGTTATGGCCTTAACCCATAGGGGTGGGTTCGGGTCATGACAACAATAGTGGCATTGGCTTTGGTGATAGCAAAGAGCAAAAACAGAGTGCATCTACATCTCATGATACAAGAACTCAAGGGCAGGGGGAGCAAAATATTCAACGAGAGGAAAGACTTCTCAATCTTTCTAGAGTTGGTAAGGTCAAAGAAAAGAAGGTACACCCTGTTTTTGTTTGTCATCATTGTGGTATGTATGGTCATATTCGCCCTTATTGTTATGAGTTGCATGGGAGAGTATCTCATAGAGATGGAAGAAATTCCAACATCTCGTGGGGCAGGAGACACTTCTTTGGTTTTAATGAGGTTAAGAGTCATATTAGACCTCATTATTTTGATTTGCTTGAGACCAAACATGAACAGAGGTTTTATTTGTCTATAGGAATAGGAAGTTGGACACCAAATCGAGACCCGTTCCCAATGAAGATGAAGGGATCTACAATGTCAAGACACCATCCAAGAACCGCAATTCTCATAACGTTTTTCATACTAAAGTGGTCTGGGTGAGAAAACTTGACTTGTGTTAATTTGTTTATTCGTTTTAGTTTTTGAGTTTCTGTGTGTTTTTCTTTTTGAGTCATTTAATGAGTTCCTATTCGTTTTCTATCTTGCTTTGTTTAGAAAAAGAAAAAAAAAAGTGTGCCCATTTGTTTTCTGTCTTGCTTGGTTTTTTTTTTTTTTTTAAAAAAAATTCAAAAAGATTTTCTTAGTATGGTTTTGCAAGCTTGAAATTTTTGAGAAGTTCTTGTTACATATTGGAATTAATGAGAATATCCATTGCATGTTAATATGTGTGCTTTCTCTGGTCATTACTCATTTCGGAGTGTGTGTTTTTTGATTACTATGTCTCATTCTGTACACACTATTGGATTATCAAATATCGGAGTCTTCCGCCTTTGTGATCATTTTTCTTTATGGACTTCTGGCATTGTATCTTTTGCTTTCTAGAGGAATTGACCTATACTAGCACATCATGGGTGATGTTGAGTCTCCCAACCACCCTCCATTTTTTTGCATCTCCACGACTTTTCCCTCTGTTCTTTATAGTCCAGGCATGAGGAAAAGGCTACCTTAGAGTCACCAACCAAGCTATCTTTATTATATCCATGCTTCTCTGGTTTGGTTTCCATACTCTTGAGCGTGTCAGCCGCCAATGAGTGTGCAAAAGAAAGAAAAGAAAAAAATGTGCAAAAAAAAAAAAAAAAAAAAAAAAAAAAAAAAAAAAAAAAGAAATAAAAAAGGAATTCATTGATTGAGTGGAAACCTCCACTTTTACTCACCAAATATCCCTTGATTCCTAGTGGTTTAACTTTTCGTAGTTGTATTTAGATTCTCTTGCCGGAGGTCCAACTATCTGATCACTACTAAGATTTGAATCTTGTGTTTGTCGAACTCCATAAGTTGCACACACACTTTTATCATGGGATGTATGCTTTTCACATAATCCATCGCTTTCTTTTATGAGGAATCTTCTACAGGCTGTGCACATTGTGTTTTCATGTAATTGTATTTCTTTGATAATCTTGTGTGTTTTAAGGTACAAATCAAAAATTTCTGGCTTGCTCCACCATATTATTTTTTGTCATTTTCTTTTTGTTCGTTGTTTTTAGTGTTTTCGGTTTCTTTGAGTGAGGGGGAGTTTGGTCTATCATTGCTTTTAGTGAGGGGGAGTTTGATCTATCATTGCAAGGTGTTGTTTTTTTTTTTTAGCATGAACTTATGTTATTTGGTTTGGTAAGGGAGATTGGCATTAGTTGGTTTGTGTGTTTCTATCCTCTGCTTGTTTATTACTTACTTCTCGCTGGTTATTAATTTTTACATCATCTTGTCCCTGCTTGTGTGGTTTATGCTCTTGGTTTCATTGATTGAGCTTCCTTTGACAAGTCATGACAAAAGGAGGGAGAAGTTTGAGTGAAAATCAAAAATGGTTTTTAAGCGTGTTTGCATGTTTCTTAGGATTGTCATCTATTTATGCTACATGTTCTTTAAATCTTTGATTGTCATCTATTCATGCTACATGATACGTGCTACATGTTCTTAAAATCTCCAATTTACATGTATTCATATTTCCATCTCATGCTTTAAGATAATCTTGTCATATGTCTATTGCTTTTTCATATACTCTTGTGGCACTAATAGTTGTTTTGGAGATTGTGGCACTAATAGCTGTTTTGCAGATAATGACCTTGAGAAAGAAGTTTGCTTTTGTTGGCTGTAATGGATTGAGGTGATTAGGATTTTATTTGTTAGGTGTGTTTTGTCACGGCATTGTCAAAGAGGGAGATTGTTAGATTTTTATTCTTGGCAATCCCGTTTGACAAAACTCATTTCAGTTGTAATTTTGTTTAACTTTTATTTCAGTGAGGTTATGAGTTTTTAGATGCGAATCCAACCCAAATTGTGCCTTGTAGAGATGTTTCAGAAGTTAATTCTTTCATGTTTGCCACTTCGCTGACTATGACAGGGATCAAGCTACCTGGTCAGCTCGCGGGGGTTTACAGGGTGTAGACACCCCATTTTTGACCATCCTCAAGACTTTGACGTCATCGTTTGAACACTCGATGATCATCTATGCTCGTGTTCGTTTTGAGTTCCCGAAAGTCTCAGCTGCGCGCCTTGCCTTAGGATCTCTCAACTTGTCTGTTTTGTGCTTGGTTGTGGACCAAGGACTTGTGGTTTTGTTTCTGTGGGAAGAGGGTGGCTTGTTGGCCATCCCCTCAACCCATCGGCCAAGGCATGAAGCCATCGGCCTTGTTTTCTTGCCATCGGCCAAAAGTGTAGGCCGATCGGCACTCTTTTTGGCCGATCGGCACTCTTTTTGGTCAATTGGCCTTGTTTTCTGGCCGAGTCCTATTCATCTGCTTTATGCAGATATTCTGTGCCAGCTACCATAGCTGGCATGCACAATTCACATCCTCCATACACTTGTATGGAGGGATTTGCACCTTGTTCTAACTTCTCCAAGAAGCTTTGGAATTGAATTCCTATAAGAAGGGAGCTCCTCTTCCCTTCTTAGAGGTTCAGAAAATTGGGATATAAAATATATATCTCTCTATATCCCCCTCTCTCTTGATATTTGTGTGTGTGTTTGTCCTCTAAAGGGTATTTTGTTCATACTTTTGCACTAGAGCACCTAGTAGAACACCATTCTTGGTTGCTGAGGTGCTTGGGAGTTGGTGTTAGAGTTCTTGAGGTGGTTTAAGCTTGGAAAACCTGCTGGAGCTTTGTTCTTGAAGGTGTTCTTCAAGGGTGAGCAAACTTGCTTTTAATTCCTCATTCTTGCTTAAGCTTTTAGACCTTGTTGCATATTGTTTTAAGCTTAACTATAAACTGAAAAAAGTTCTGATTTTGTATGCTTTAGATGATTGTTTAAGGTCACTTTTTTGTTTGGGGTTGTCTACCCCTTCTTAGGCCTTGTTTGGCCTTGATTGGAGCCATCCCTTTTGGCCTTTGTTCTTGTCTTTGCATGACCTTTCTACCACTGAAATCTAAAGAATTTTCAATGGTGGAAAGGTAGTTTTGAGGTCTTGAATAGGAGAGGGACACCCCTCTCTCCTTATGTCTTATTTGCTTGTATATTTGGCTCATAATGGTAGCATGTTTGCTTAGCATATTTTGGCTTCATTTCAGCAAGTATTTGGTGTTATTTGGCCATGATATACCTCTGTTTTAAGTTGATTTGATAGCCTCTTGCATGCATCATACACTTTTCTTGCAATCCTCTCATTTGCCTTAACATGCACCATGCATTTGGATCATCATGCTTGCATATTTTGGCTCAATTCAAAGGAACTTTTAGTCATGTTTTGCCATGTTTAAGCTATGTTTGGTGTTGTTTTGATCATATATGCAATGCTTTGTATAGCTACCATGCATTCTAGCTTGTTAGCTTTAAGTGTCCAAGTCATTAGCATACATTACTTGGACCACTTTCATGATTTGGCATCATTTCATATGTGATTTCAGTCCATGTAGTGTAGCTCCTTATGTCTTATTTGCTTGTATATTTGGCTCATAATGGTAGCATGTTTGCTTAGCATATTTTGGTTTCATTTCAGCAAGTATTTGGTGTTATTTGGCCATGATATACCTCTGTTTTAAGTTGGTTTGATAGCCTCTTGCATGCATCATACACTTGTCTTGCAATCCTCTCATTTGCCTTAACATGCACCATGCATTTGGACCATCATGCTTGCATATTTTGGCTCAACTCAAAGGAACTTTTAGTCATGTTTTTCCATGTTTAAGCTATGTTTGGTGTTGTTTTGATCATATATGCAATGCTTTGTATAGCTACCATGCATTCTAGCTTGTTAGCTTTAAGTGTCCAAGTCATTAGCATACATTACTTAGACCATTTTCATGATTTCGCATCATTTCATATGTGATTTCAGTCCATGTAGTGTAGCCATACACTTGCATTTGTCATGCCATATCAGTCCATGTAGTCGGTTTTTAGGCCTATTTTGACATGTCATATCTCTATTTTTCATTGGTCAAGTCATGCCATGTTTGGTTTTGATAGGTGTAGCACAATCATCCTTATTGGCCTTGTATGCGTCATGTTTTGTGCTCACCTTTCTAACATGTTTTGTGTAATGACCCCAAAAGTCATCCTTATTTAATTAGGGGTTAATGTGTTTTAATTAAACTATATCTATTGGAATTGAGAATGTTTTATCTTATTTTGGGGTATGGATTGAGGTGGTGGCATGATGGTAAAGTAAGATTGGACCAAAGAGTATAATCCGGATAGTTATTCTACGATCAGCCGTCACTCATTTGCCCTTTTCTTTTTCTACACTTTTAATTTGAATGTGAGGTTAGAACCATTGGAAAGCTTATTTCCAGGGCTTCAATTTGGACACAAGAACGACCTAGAACGGAGTCCCAATGAGAGAGTTATACCCGTTTGAAGTTTTTACATTTGTGCTGGAAGCAGAGCCGCACGTGCGGGGAATAGCGCCGCACGTGCGGGCTGTGCGGGACAGCAGCTCAAAAACGAGATTTTTGGCCCATTTCTTACATTTTCTTTTCCTCTCTTCTTCTCCCCTCTTCCATGTCCGAAACCCTAGCTCCCAAAACCTTGATTTCCTCCACTTTTATCAACAAATCCACCATGGATCTTGCATCAAGGATGGAGAACAAGAAAGGGTCAACATTTCCAACCGATTGAAATTCAAATTTTTTGGAGGATTCTTCTCAATCTGTGCTCCTTTGCTTGATTCTTGAGGTAGGGGTCCTTATTCCCTTTCAATATTTGCATTCATGGATGGAATTATGGAATTTTGTGTATATACAAACAAAATCTATAGTTTTGAGCATATTATGCCCAACTTGAGAATTGAGGGTTTAGAGTTGGAGATGTTGGAAGTTAAATTGGTGGGTTAAAATGATGGATTGTGACTCCTAGATGTATAATCATTGGGAAAATTGGAATAAAAAGTAATGGGTTAATAAGTTTGTATTTTTCTTGAAATTTCAATATTTTCTTGAAACCCTAGGTTGATTAATGATGATAACCAATGAATTGGCCCAAATTGAAAGTACAGTAATGAAATTGAGGTATGGAATTATATGTGTTCAAGTTTAATTGGAATTTGGAAATGTTTGAAAATTATGTTTAAAATTTGCGAATGAGCTATATTATAAACATTGTAATTCATGCTGTAATGTGAAGGGAAAATTGGGGAAATAATCTATTAATGATATGGATGATATGAACTCGGTTTTGGAATGTTGAAATGGAATTCAAGGATTTATTTTGAATTATGTTAAATTACAAATGGTGTTGATGAATTAAGTGATATCGACTTTGTTGGATTATGTTGTGTTGACTCATAGTGAATTGATTGGTGTTGTACTATGATGAATTATGCTTGAATTATGTGAATTGTGTAGGGTCAGCTAAAGGGGCAGATCAAGAACCTGAACACTGTGAGTAGTAGTACTTTGATGTACCTTTAACTGTATATCGTTATTGATGTTAAATCTTCGTCGTAAGAATTATGCTGACATATATGTTATGTATGCTATGTGAGAAACGCTGTGACATTATGGAAACTTTAAAAGAGTTTGTGAAGTTATGTGAGAAACATTATGAAATTATGAAAACATCAAAAGAACTTGTGAAATATGAAGTTATGTGACCAAGGGCCATTTGTGAAGATCAAACCTATGTGGCCAAGGGCCGACTTGTGACTTATGAAGCTATGAGGCCAAGACCAAATTTGTGAAACTTGTGAATCCAAAGGGCCGAAGGCCGATGTGATAAGTTGTGAATCTATGAAACCCAAAGGCTATTGTGAATGTGTGAACCCCTCAGGCCAAGGGCCAAACTGTGAAATTGTGAAACCAATAAAGTCATCTATAATCTAATGAGAAACCTGAACGCTGTGAGTAGTAGTACTTTGATGTACCTTTAACCGTATATCGTTATTGATGTTAAATCTTTGTCGTAAGAATTATGCTGACATATATGTTATGTATGCTATGTGAGAAACACTGTGACATTATGGAAACTTCAAAAGAGTTTGTGAAGTTATGTGAGAAACATTATGAAATTATGAAAACATCAAAAGAACTTGTGAAATATGAAGTTATGTGACCAAGGGCCATTTGTGAAGATCAAACCTATGTGGCCAAGGGCCGACTTGTGACTTATGAAGCTATGAGGCCAAGACCAAATTTGTGAACTTGTGAATCCAAAGGGCCGAAGGCCGATGTGATAAGTTGTGAATCTATGAAACCCAAAGGCTATTGTGAATGTGTGAACCCCTCAGGCCAAGGGCCGAACTGTGAAATTGTGAAACCAATAAAGTCATCTGTAATCTAATGAAAATGTGCTTACTTTTCGTTACTACTTATCAGGAATGTCCTGTTAACTTTACGTTAATTATGTCAACTCATGGGAATGGTGTAACGGCTACCATTAGAAATTTGTTAATTACAAGGCAAGGCAACTATGTTAACATATAAGAATGATTAAACAAAGGTGTATGCTATTGATTAATAAAGCACGTAAAGTAAGTTATTTACCCAAAAGAATTTATGTTCATTCTTGAAGAATGGATTCTAAGTAAATATAAGAGTAGCTATGTGTATCCATATGAATTGAAGTTATTTTGCTATGTTGCTTATAACTTGGAAGTTATTCAGAATCTACGATATAAGTGCAAAGTTTAGCATCATTGTGTGACCCTCATGAGGATGTGAATTAGTCTCTCATTGTTAAGCGTACGATAATGACATGATACAATAAGAAATGCTCTAGTCATGATATGTTCCGTTTGAATTAATGAATGATGTTCAAGTATGTTTCAGGCATGTTTCCAGTATGTTACAAGTTTAGGTATGTTCAGGTATGTTTCAAGTATATGTTACAAGTTTAAATATGCTACAAGGTCAAATATGTTTCAAGGGCTTTATGCCAATCTTTCAGGGGCTTTATGCCACATGTTTCAAGGGCCTTAGTGCCATATGTTACAAGGGCTTTATGCCACAAGTTTCAAGGGCTTATAGCCACCATGTTTCAATGGCTTATAGCCACTATGTTTCAAGGGCCTCGTGCCACCATGTTTCAAGGGCTTATAGCCATCATGTTTATGTTGCAAGATTGAACCTAAGGCCATTATGTACTTAGCACAGAATCAGACTAACTATGTGAACTCTACATCTTTATATGAATTGATATGTGTTATGTTTCAAGTTAAGCATCGTTTTATTTATGTGTTACTATTCACTGAGCCCGGCTCACTCTCTGTTATGTTTGTTTCTGTAGGTCGCCAATTAGGTGATCAGTCCCAGTCGTGACACCGCTTTCTTTTGTCAACCTTCGTATGTCCAGGCACTATACACAGCCATTGATTTTGTTAAGCTGATAAGATGTTGGCTTGCTTTTGGAATGTCTATCTAAGAGTGATGTATATAGCTTTCGTGTTTTTATATATGCCCAATGATAGGGCTGGGTCTGTATATATGTATGTATATAACCGATGTTCAGGTGTATGTTTTAGATTTTATTTGTTTGTTAAAAGTTTGTGATCCTGGCATGATAGTAGTAGCTCGATAGAGTTTGTTTCCAGTGTCAAATTTTGATATTTAGTGCTTCCGTTTAGGCCCCATATATATAGATATAAAACAGGTTAAGTGTCCGTTTCTGAAGTGGTCATGCCCAAACTTCTAGGGGCGGGTTTGGGGCGTGACATTTTGGCCTCATTCCGTGCACGTTCTAACCTTGTTTTGGTCTGCCTTGGGACTATTTTAAGTCACCTTGGCCCTTTGAGGCTTGCTTGTTATGGCCATGGTACAAGCTCCTTGGCTAGCCTTAAGCTTTGAGCTTTCTTGCATGTCATACTCGCTTTGATTCGTTGATTTTGCATCACTCCTCACATCATTTCAGAGCATGTAGTATTGTCATACATCCATGCTTGTCACTCTTTAGGTGTGCTTAAGAGTTGTATCTTTATGTTTTAGTCCTTGGGCCAATTGGCATGCATGTTTGCCATGCCTTTTTCATGCTTCATTTCCATAATTTCTTGGCATTTTGGCCATTGATTTTGGGCATGGCTAAGGTTTGTTCGTCTTTAGTTTAAGTCCATTTGCCATGTTGTTCAAAGTTGCTACTTTACATCATGCTTGTATGCTTGTCCATCTTTGCATGCCATGCATGTTCGTAGGATTATGGTTGCATTTTGCATGCTTGTTAGCTTGCATTTTATCACATGCTTGTTTAGGTTGCATTGCATTTGGCATGCTTGTAACCTTAGCCTTGTGTACATGTTTGAGTCATATTGCATTTGGCATGCTTATGATGCATTACATAGATTTTCCATTGTTGCATACATTGCATTATGTTTGGTTTGGGGTGTCAAACCAAACATAAGGAATAAGGGACGTTTCATATTTGAAGTGAAGAAACGTGCCTCAATCCTTAGTCGTCGGCATTCTTGATCCAACATGATAGAGTGCGAAGCATTCATTTGTTTTGTGCATTCATTCTATATTAATGGTTGCACACTTGGCTCCTTTGGCCATCATGCATCGAAATGCGTGATTGGTGGCCCGAGGGTCGAGAACTACACACATTTGAGCCTTAAACATGATAAGGGGTGTAGTTGCAAACATTATCTTGTAAATGCATTGCCATGCTCTGTTTGTCCTCTGCTGCAGCAAAGGAGCAGTCCACGGGAAGGAATAGCCGATCGACTATATTCAGTGCCGATCGACTAACAGTGTTTGGCCGATAGCCTTATATTTGGTTGATGACCATTATCCACTGGCCGATGGCCACCCCTCTTGGTCGATGACCTCTCAGAGTATCCATGAGACAGTTCAGAAGCATCACAGAAGTTGGCACAGTTTTTAGAGGTATATAATAGTGCAAACGGAGGCAACATGAGGCATGGCAACGGATTTCCGAGAGAAGCCAACTGAGCGCACATGTATCCCTCGTCACAAGGCCATTTCAGTGCTTTTGATAGCTTAGAATAGTTATTTGTTTCAGTTAAGGTTTTGTAATAATTAATTAGCTAGGGTAGTTAATTAATTAGTTGATTTGTATTATTTATTCGGACCCTCCGCCGAGAGGGCAAATTTTGTAATAAGTGTGCATGAGTGTGTGAATGTCTTCCAACCCCACGTCTTTCTCCCTTTTACTTACCTGCTTTCAGTGGTTAGTTCTAGGTCATATTTCAATTTAGCATCCTTATGCTATGCATGTTTGCATCATTCATCTGTATTGCATTCACCGGGCTCGGCGTATCATACTAATTGCATTGCATTTCAATTCCTACTTGAATACATGATTATCAAGTTGCATCTCATATGACATCTTAGAATAGCCGAGCTTATTTCTAGTTGCATTTTGCATGTGTTGCATTAGCCATCTTAATATAAGCTAGGATCATGCATTGATTTCTAACTAGCTATTATTTTGACTTGGAGTACACTGTAAGTGTTTACGCTTTAGCATCTCACATGTGTGTGAGTGTTAACATGACAGCATGCTTGCCATGAGGCTAATTGCTTATGTGATATAACTGCCTGAATGCCTGTGGGTGGAGGTTGGATTACTTGAATTGGAACGGTTCATTGAAATCCATGTTTTAGCCTACTTACGAGTAGCAAACTTCAAACCATTTCCAAACAAACGGATATGCGATGCTTTGTTCCAAATTAGGTAATCTAGTCTATACTTGTGTGTTGTGCGCATCACATAATAATTCTAGCTAATTAACCGGAATAAGAACGCATGTGTTTTCAAAAACAAGATATCATGCTTAGTACAGGCCGATCTTTGATCGGGCGAGTGAGGGTGCTCATTGCATGGCCTTCCCTTTTCGTACCCAAGTTCCCGAGCCGAGGCAACTTTGATGATGACGGACATGTGGCCTTAGGCAACGAGTCAGGATTTCCTAAATTTTCCCAAAAATAAAATATTTTGGTGGCGACTCTGTATCTGGCTAAACAGTCCATGTTTGACACTTCTTTATAACAAAAATCAGTTTTCCAAAACGATTTGCGGATTTAGACTCTTTGGTGATTTATCGGTCTTGCATTGCACTTTGCAAGATTAGATTCAGAACCGTGACATTGAGTCCGAACTGTAGCAGCCCAATGAACAAAACGGGATTTTCCCAGGACGTCCGGGGCGTGTCTACACAGGGCAGCGCCACGGTGGGGTTGAGAGGCAACGCCCTTGAAGCAAAATGAGAAAATGCATTCAAAGTTGCTTGTCAGCTCGAGCGGTCGTTTGTGCGCTCGAGTGCAGAATACTTGGTTCCAAAAATTTGACCTGTCAGCAAAAGTACTAGAAGTTGGGATTTTACACTCGAGCGGTCATTCCTGCGCTCGAGCGGAGATCGCGGAATAGTGTGCTATAAATGTGTTTTAGTTAGATTTTAGGGTTACGCTTGTAGATCTTCTTCTTGGATATTAAGGTTTATATCTAGAGCTATTCTGCTAGTTTTTTTTATGTTTAATTGAGTATTCAACTCATGGTTTAAGAAGTATACATCAAAGGATTATTTGTTTATTCCATACAAAAGAGAGTGTTCTTCTTCGGTGGATTCTGGGGAATTCGAGCATGAAGCATTGGTGGATTCCGAAGTGACTCATCATCGTGATTCGACATCGGCGTTGTGGATTCAACATTGGGCTAGACAGTTCCAAGGTGAAGACCGTGGTAGAAGAGGCATACAGGGGTCAGTTCAATTCGAGCGTAGATTCGCTAGGTAATTGAGAGTGCATTTGTGTATTCCTTTTGCCTTCTTAGTGGATTGTTTTCTAGCTTTGGCGGATGGTTTTTTTTATCACAATTGGATGCGCTCCAATTGTGGTTTTTTCACGTTAAAATCATTGTGTCGATTTGTCTTAATTGTTTTATTGTGATTGATTTTTACTGCTTAAAATTGATACATAATCACAAATCAATATCTAGGGGATTTCTAGATTTTTCACCTTTTGTTTAGGAACCTTTCATATTTCGTAATTATGGCAAAAAATTGAATGTCTGACATAAATGTAATGATATTTCATCATCAAACAATTTTTGTTATTACTTTTGGTTTAAATGGATGAAAAGTTAGTGCATATTTATTTTCATTATTATTTGGATTGATTTGCATTTAATTTTGAAATAATTTAATTTGTTTAACTAATTCAACTTATCATCACATTGTGATTGTTTCACATAATTTGTAATCTTTTGTGTTTATTAATTATGAGCTGCACAGTGATTTTTTTATTGTATTTTATTAAGATAAATTAATATATCAAAAATATATAAACATTAGCCGTGTATAGTATGGGCTTAATGCTAGTATCATAAATACAAATTTAGAGTATGCCAATGAAAAATCAAACTAAACAGACACAAATTGGTTTGTTGTAAAATATTTATAATATTAAATTATTCCACAAAATACAAAGGAAAAAACAAAACAAAAAAAAAAAGCAAAAAAAAAAAACTATATCACTCATATTCCTCTTTCACATATTTTAGTTTTTTACTCAACCAAGTATAATAGTTAAAAAAAACATAATTATTTTTTTTTTTCACTTTCATACTATCCAAATAAAATGTAAGAGCATCCATGTCAATCTCAACAAATTTTGAGTCAAATTATAATTAAAAAATTACTTTTCTATTTTAGCTAGAATTTTTTTGTTTGTACGCACTACATCAGACTCTATATTCTAAAATTAAATTTTATAAAATATTCATTTTATAATGTAAAAAAGCAGCCAAAGTAGCATATAAGAAGTTGCTAATTTTGTATTGTTATTATATAGTTTCATATTCCTAAGAGCGCCTCCAATGCTTACTCAGATGTTTCATCAAATTTAAATTTGATTAAACACACCACTTTTTTATGCTCTAACCATGGCATCAAACACATATCAAATGAAGGCGAGGCCAGATTTTTCATCAAATCAAGGGAGCTTTACCTTTACATCAAATTTCGCAGTCGACCGTTGGTGAACAACCGCCTAGTCAACCGGATAGATGACCGGCTTAGGGAAGTTTCGCTAAATTTTTTCTTAAAGATGGATGACCGGCTGGATGACTAGCCAGATATGATGAAACGATTAGAGCGCAACATATCATAACAAATTTTTATTCAAATTTGATGAAAATTTTGAGTAAACATTGGAGATGCTTTTAAAATATATATTAGTGCTAATAGCGGTTGTTCGGCCAGACATCCAGGGATTTGTATTATATATATATATATATATATTTGTAGTTTCATATTCTAAACAATAAATAAATAAATATGGTGTAGCAAATATGATGGTTGTCCGGCAAGATGTCTACTAAATATTGTATTTCATATTAAAAAAAAAAAAGAAGGGAAACATCCAATCGTCTAGCAGGATATCCGACTTGATGACCAGCAGGATATTCGGTCCCTCTTTAATAATAAATGATAAAATATCATATAATCCATGAATAATATATCGCTACATATAATAATTTACTATAATAATATTAAATTTAATTTTAATGTAATGAAACTGGTGAAAGAATGATTTTAAAATTTACATAACTAATATAATCTAAAAATTATTAGAATAATGTTTGAGAGCTCGAATTTGGCCCTCTCTAATCCCCCTAATCCCCAAAACGACGTTGTTTTGGGGATTTTTTTTTTCTTTATTTTTTCTTCTTCCATGTTCGACTCTACAACAGCTCGGAGGGAGAGGGAGAGAAAGAGAGAAGAAGAGAGAAGAGATCGTCGCCCAGCACGTCGCCGCCGATCGCCCAGCCCGTCGATGCCCAGTCGCCGATCGTCGCCCAGCCACCGGTCGTCGTCGCAGCCCAGCCCCGCCGTCCCAGCCCCGTCATCGCAGTCCCCTCCTTCCTCCTCCTCCCTCCTCCTCTTCTCCTTCTCTGCTTCTGAAAGGCCCCCTCCAGTCCCCTCTTTCCTCCTCCTCCTCCTCCCTCTCCCTCCTTCCTCCTCCTCTCCTCCTTCTCTGCTTCTGAAAAAAAATAAAAAAAATAAAAAAATAAAAAAAAATAAAAAAATAATTAGGAGGATTCAGGGTAGCCCATTCCGAGCTACCCAGCACGACTCAAATTATTATAGGCAGCCTAACGTGAATGCTCAAAAGCATATAATAGAGCGAAAAGAGGAGTCAAATTTGAAATCTTTGAAGCAATAAAAAAATCCCACGGGACAAGACCGAAAACACCCAGCCAGCCAACCAACAAGCTCACATCTGTGTAGTACTGTACTGTACAATAGGCTGATACAAATAAAATTTTATGAAAAATGAATACTAATTAAGGGTTAGTTTGGAGTGTCTTAAAAAAGTGTACTTTTTATCTTCTTACGAAAAGATATGCAGAAAAATAGAGAGGAGATGTGATGAAAAAAGTATAAAAAGATAAAAGATAGATTATATAGTAGATGCCAAACCAACCCTAAATGTGTTGAATATATATTCGTATGAGATATTTGATAAAAATATTAATCAGTGTGTTTAGTTTGAGTTTTTTGTATTAAATTTTTTAAAAGTTAAATTTTTTGGTTTTCATATTTTTTTGTTTTTAGTGAATATTTTTAAAATTTTAATTTTTTTTTTTTACTTTTTTAGATGTACCTTACTTAGATGTGTCTAAAAAGTAAAAAATTTGTGAAAAAATATTTTAAAAAATTAATAAATACATAAAAATATAAAAAAATGTACTAAATTCTTGTATTTTTTTTATTTTTGGTATTTAGTGAATTTTTAAAAGATTTTTTTAATAATTGTTTTTACTTTTTAGGTGTATTTATGTTAAGTATGTCTAAAAAGTAAAAAAATTACTTAAAATATTAAAAAAAATTTGTAAAAACAAAAAAAATATAAAAATAAAAATTTTTAAAAAGTATTTTTAAAAAAATGGAACCAAGCTGAATAATGTTCCTAATATCTACAGTATTATTCGGTTTGAAAAATGCTTCGGACCCCCACTGGGGGTCGACTCCCAGTGAGATGGCGCCACCTCACTGGGAGTGCGACCCCCACTATGGGTCGGCAGCAGCTCTCTATTCGGTTTTTATTTCTTTCAATTCCCAGTCGGTGATCAAATGTCCCACAAAACAGTTTGTGGTACCGCTTTATTATAGGAGGAGGAATTCCTCCTGTCTAAAGAGGATTGTTTGGGCTGGTGACTGCGACCCCCACTGGGGGTCTGCAGCAGCTCTCTATTCGATTTTTATTTCTTTCAATTCCCAGTCGGTGATCAAATGTCCCACAAAACAGTTTGTGGTACCACTTTATTATAAGCAAATGTCCCACAAAACAGTTTGTGGTACCACTTTATTATAGGAGGAATTCCTCCTGTCTAAAGAGGATTGTTTGGGCTGGTGACGCTTATTACGAGTTACGTTTATTCTAATTGTTTATTTTGTTAAATACTTTATATACTATATTTAAAAAAAAAGATTATGTTAATCTGATAACTATAATTTGTTTAATTTATCGTGTTTTTTTTACTAAAATAAACAGACGATAATTGTCTTTTTAAAAAAGAAATCATATATATATTTTTTATATAACAAAAATAATAAATTGAATAAGTTGTAGTCATGGATTAATTTAATTTTTTCTTTTACGAATGAAATATATAAAATATTTGACAAAATAAACTATTCAAATTATTAAAATAAAACCTGTAACAAATCTCCCTCTAATCCAGATTTTGGACGGATGAGTCCTTCTCCCTATTATATTGATTGGTTACCTTTGTACATTATTTTCATTCCCTTCCAGTTCCCAATTGGTGATCAAATATCCCATGTGAAAATGTTATTGAAGTAAAATTATGCAATAGTTTGAGAGTATTATGTGATTATATTTTTTTTATTAATAATTATTTATTATGTCTTTTTATATTTTTCAATCATTTAATATAAATAATTAATATTTTATTTTTTTTATCAATTATATTATCATAAAATAGTACGTGATATCGAATAATCACTCATTTTTTAAATCCCCCACTGCAAACAGTTTTTGGTACCACTTTATTATATTGATTGGTTACCAACCTCATACATTGTTTGTCCTTCCTCGTATCTCTCCCTCTCTGGAAATTATTCAATAATTTTAGAAAATTAGGTAATCATATTTGAAGTTAATCATCAATTACATAATCTCATGTGATTATCTCATTCCCAATATAAATTTTGAACCTCTACCCCTCTTTTTCAATCAAAATCTTATAGAGCACCATGTGTCCATACTTCAAGAATAGTGAATAATCACCACTCACTCTCTCTCTCTCTCTCTCTCTCCTTGTTTGGCAAAGGCTATTTTTTGTTTTTTATGTTAAAATTTAGCAAGATCGTCTTCTTGGATCTTCTCCTTATCTCATTATTTGGTTTTTATGTTAAAATTTAGCAAGATCGTCTCCTTGAATCTTCTCCTTAGCTCATTATTTGGTGGGCTATTAAGTCCACTTTTAGGTTTAATTTCGATAATCTAAATCGTTCACATTTTAAGATTTTTCATGTATATCATACTTGTAAAAAAATCAAGTTGATCGGATATTAAAAGAACTAAAAATCATTTATTAAAAGAAATTTAATAAACAATTTTATTGTTTAATAAAACTTTTAGTTCATATGGTTTTCGATATCCGATCGACTTGATTTTTAACAGATATGATATACATGACAAATCTTAAAATGTGAACGGTTTGGATTATTAAAATTGAGTCCAAAAATAAATCCAATAACTTATCAAATAGAGAGGCAAGGAGAGAATTTAAAAAGAATCCTTACTCAAAATTCACCGAATAATCACTCATTTTTCAAAAGCCCCACTGCAAACAGTTTTTGGTACCGCTTTATTATGTTGATTGGTGACCGACCTCATACATTATTGAGAAAAGATAGGGATCATGAAAAAGCTTTCATGAAACTGGTCATGAAAAATTTATGACCGTTGGATTACCTTGATTAGTGTGTGGTGTTTTATTTTAAGTGTAATCCAAGGGTCATAAATCTTTCATGATCATTTTCATGAAAGTTTTTTCATGATACCTAGCATTGCTCTACATTATTTCTCCTCTCTCTCTCTCTCTCTCTCGCCTCGTTTGGCAAAGACTATTTTTTATTTTTTATGCTAAAATTCACGCAAAAAAATAAAATAAATTAAAATAATTAATAAAAGAAAATATCATATTAAATTTATAATTATTTTTTTTTACAAATATTATATCTATTTAAAAAAAATATAAATTAAAATAATTAATAAAAGAAAATATTATATTAAATTTATAATTTTTTTTTTTTACAAATATTATATCTATTTATAAAAAATAAAAAATAAATCAATCATCTTTCGAAATATAAATATTTTAACCTACTAAAATAATCAAAAATTAAAATAACTAACACCCCAAACCAGACGTCTATATCTAGAAAATTTGTGAGTGTAGTGCAGTGCAGTGCAGTGCCTTGCAACAAGGAGAACCGTATGGCTGAGATTATCTCTTCCTCTTCGTCACCATTACTTTTGTTTCATGGGACAACACCACCTATTCAACAACGCCTCCAATTCATCATGCAAAGTCGAAGTGAGTGGTGGGTCTACGCCATCTTTTGGCAAGCATCAGAAGACAGCAATGACCGCTTTCTTCTTTCTTGGTGTAATGGCCATTTCCGAGGCACCAAACACTATGCCTCTTCTAAGGCCAAGCTTTCCACCAACAATGGACATGATCATGGCCATGACCCCGAGTGGTTTTACATGGTGTCTGTGACAAAGTCATTTGTCGATGGAGATGACATTGTTGGCCGGAGTTTTAGTTCCGGTGCTTATGTGTGGCTAACCGGTGATCATGAGCTGCAGTTTTACGATTGTGAAAGGACTAAAGAAGCTCATGGGCATGGGATTCAAACTCTGGTCTGTATTTCAACTTCAAATGGTGTTATTGAACTGGGTTCCTCAGAAATTATCAAAGAAGATTGGAGTTTACTCCAACTAGCCAAGTCTCTTTTTGGCTCTGACTCTGAGGATATCACCTCTGTATCAAAACAGCCTCAGATTCTGTTTCCCCCGAACCCTAATCTTTCCCTCCTAGACTTTGGTGTTCCAAAAGAGAGTTATGAAGAGAGGAATATGAAGAAAGAAATTACTACAACAACATGCCGATCATTGTCTGAATCGGGGGCTTCTGATCTTGAAGGCCCTTTTTTCTCAAATTCAAAATTGATGAACATTCGTTCTAAGAAGAGAGGAAGGAAGACAGTGAGAAGCCGAGAAACACCACCCATAAACCATGTGCAGGCAGAGAGGCAGCGGAGAGAGAAGCTGAACAATCGATTCTACGCACTGCGAAGTGTGGTGCCCAATGTATCGAGGATGGACAAAGCGTCTGTACTTGCAGATGCAGTTTCATACATCAAAGAGCTTAAAGCGAAGGTAGGGGAATTAGAGGCAAAACACCGAGTAGAATCCCAATCCCACAAGGCAAAGGTATTGTTGGAGATTTCCTAATAGCCTCAAAACTTTAATTATTTTTATTTATTATTATATTTTATTATTTATTTATTTATTTTCTTTTATAGTCTTATTTATTTGAATTTTAAATTTATTTTTGGTTTTAAGGGTTGGTTTGGGGTGTCCTAAAAAAGTGTACTTTTTGTCTTTTTACGAAAAGATGTGCAGAAAAGTAGAGAGGTGATGTGATGGAAAAAAGATAAAAAGATAAAAAGATGGATTATATAGGTTATGCCAAACAAGGCTCAAATCAAAAGGCGTGTCTGTTCCAAACAGATACCAAAGAGCCTATTTAAATAGGACTCTTACTCAGGAAAGAATAACGTACTCTGTTTTCTCTCTCTCCTTCTTCTCTTTACAGTATTTTATATTTCATATTTCTGGGCAATTGATATATTCTTGGCAAATTCTTCTGGCATAATTGTGCATTGTATCAGATCTTGTAAAGTTTTTGAGTTGTATCTTGGAGTCGTTTGTGATCGTTAGAATCTGCACGGAGGGAGCGTATAACGACTTTAGAACAACGTCTTTGACGTGCCTCTCACAATCACACACGCTTTTTTTCTGAACCCTTTCATCTTTTACTTATTCTGTTATATATATGTATATATAGTTTTGTTGAATTGTAAAACCTAGTTTTTCAGAATCTGTTTTGTTTTCAATATTATTTTCAATATTATTCTATTAAATTGATTTAAGATAAATATTATCTAATTTCCACAACAATCTTAAGGCGTTATTTCTGTAACATATTTAATCTTTTAATTATTTGTGTTTCATTATTGCACTTGTTGGTCTTGAACAAATCTGTTTAAAAAAATAAATAAATAAATACGATTACTGGAAAAACAAGATAGGTGTGGACGGACTTTCCGCAGAGAGAACATGTTCCTATACTTAGGCCCCGTTTGGGGACTTACTTTTTTAGCCAAAAAGTCAAAAAGTTAACTTTTTAGTCAAAAAGCCAACAACTCATACCAAAAAGTCAAAGATTCTATTTTCTCTCTACTTTTTGCACATCTTTTCGTAATTAGCCAAAAAGTCATCCCAAACATATAAGTTTTTTTTACCTACTTCTTTAGCCAAATAGTCAAAAAGTTACTAAATTAGCATGTTCCCAAACGAGGTCTTAAACTTCAAACAAGACCCGTTTGTTGAATAGGATTACTTTGATCTTATTCATTTTTATTTTTTTATTTTTCTTTGTTTTTTTTTTTTCGAAAACAGTGTAACTGTGTTCTCAAATATTGACTTATATATATATATATATATTAATCCATGGAAGTTGTAAAACTCGTTGTTTATGTGTAGTTTTTTTTTTTATATTAATTATTCTTAGAAAAGTTATTGAGTAAAATCAAAATTTTTACATGATAAATTATGTTGTTTAGATTCATGATATTTAATTAGCATTGTTCATGTTATAAATTATTGTGTTTAGATTTGATCTATATAAAAAATTTGTCACATTTTATCTCTTCCTAAATTGTTGGCAATTAATTTTTCAATCAGATTTATCTAAATTTATCTCTTCCTAACATTTGTGATTGTTTTATTGTTGTATCACACAGATTTTATAATTGCCTACTCTCTTGTACCTTAACTAATTTATTTTATGGCTAATTTAGAAGAAACTGTTAGTGTGAAACTTGAAAAATTTAATTGTAACAATTTTGAAAGATGGCAAAAACAAACAAGATATTAGTTGACCGTGTTGGGTCTTATGTCTGTCATAGAAGATCAGGATTTAGTTGGATCTTGGTTGTCATCCGAACAAATCGAATTTCATTATTATAATAGAATCCTCAGTGTGTTATCTGATCATTTATATGATGTATATCAGTCAACCACCTCGACTGCAAAAGAACTATGGAAAACCTTAGAGGCCAAATATGGAACTGTGGATGCTGATATTGATAGGTTCATTGTCTCTAATTTTAATGGTTATAAAATGAAAGATGACATATTTGTAGGAGATCAAATTCATGAGTTTCAAGAACTACTTAGAAAAGTAGAAAAGAAAGGGACAACTTTTAGTGAGGAGTTTAAAGTGTCTTGTCTTATCAATAAATTACCTCAATCTTGGAACGACTTTGTTAAGCGTCTTAGGCACAAACAAGGTGATCTGTCATTAACTCAATTAATCAATACACTTAGGGTGGAAGAGAAACATAGATCAAATCTAGAAACTGGAAAAGAGAAAACGTCTAAGGTAAATGTGGTGGAGAATGAGAATAAGAATAGTTCCAACAATAGGAATAACTTTCGACCTATAGGTAAAATTTTCAAGAACAACCTTAAGTTTAAATCTAGAGGTCAAACTGGCAAACACCATAATAACACCTACCAAGCGAATGCTAATAATTTTAAGGGACAAGGGAGTGGCAAAAAGTTGTGCTATGTATGTGGAAGAACAAATCATTATGCAAAAGATTGTTTTTTTAAGAAGACTGATGAGTATAAACCAAGGTTCAACAATAAGCAAAGAAATCAAGGTCATAATGCTCATGTGAATATGATTTTGGAGAAAGAAGAAATTGCCGGACCATCTTTAGGTATAATCCTGAAATTAATTCTACTTTTAAATATCAAGATTGGTGGTTAGATTCTGGGGTTAATATACATGTGTGTTTTAATTGTGGTTATTTTAAAACTTTCCAGAAATCAAGTAGAGGAAGTGTAACTTTGGGAAATGGATCAATTGCATCGATACTTGGCATTGGAGATATAGATTTGAAGATGACTTCTGGAAAAATCTTAACATTGAGAGATGTGCGATATGTTTCTAAAGTTAGAAGAAATCTTATTAGTGGATCGTGTTTAGTACAGTTAGGTTACAAAATTGTAATGAAATCGAATAAAATTGTAATCAGTAAAAATGATATTTTTATTGGTAAAGGTTTTGTATATGATGGTTTATTTAAATTGAATGTATCTTTTGAAGTTAACTATATCTCTCATAATATTTTGAATATTGAAGTTTGTGATTTGCGGCATAGAAGACTTGGACATGTGAATTTAATGAAAATTAGGAAAATGATGGATTTAGAATTAGTACCTAAATCATCTATTGATGTTAAACGCAAATGTGAAATATGTGTGCAAGCAAAACAACCTAAGAAACCTTATAAATCTGTACGAAGAAATTTACAACTCTTAGACCTTATACATAGTGACGTTTATGATTCTAATAGACCACTAACTAGAGTAGGAAATAAGTATTTTGTAACCTTTATAGATGATTGTTCTAAATTTTGTTACTTATATTTAATTAAAACCAAAGATGAAGTGTTTAGTAAATTTAAAATTTATAAAGCTGAAGTAGAAAATCAATTAGAAAAAAAGATTAAGAAACCTAGATATGATAGAGGAGGTGAATATAATGTAGGTACCCTTAGTATTCTTTGTGAAGAACATGGAATTATTCATGAAGTAACCCCACCTTATTCTCCACAATCTAATGGGATAGCTGAAAGGAAAAATAGAACTCTTATGGATATGATAAATGCAATGCTTATTAGATCTGGTTTACCGGAGAGCTTGTGGGGGGAAGCGATACTCACTGCTTGTGTTATATTAAATAGAGTAATTGTGAATGATAATGATAAAACACCTTATGAAATCTGGAAAAAACGAGTACCTAATCTTAAAATGTTAAGAGTGTGGAGGTGTTTAACAAAAGTAGCAATTCCAGAACCTAAACGTAAGAAAATAGGACCTAACACTGTGGATACCGTTTTCTTAGAATATACTCAAAATAGTAGTGCTAATAGAATTCTAGTAATAAATTCTGAAATTAGTGAAATTACTAATAATACAATAATTGAATCTCGTGAAGCTACATTTTTTGAAGATATTTTTCCATATAAAACTAGGATCTCAAATCAAGTTGTAAATAGAACTTCTACTACTAGTACTAGTGTTATTCCTTTGAGAGATGATTCTGAACATCTAAACATAAAACCTAGAAGAAGTAAGAGAACTAGAATGAACATCTAAATATAGAACCTAGAAGAAGTAAGAGAACTAGAATAGAGAAATCCTTTGGAGATGATTTTTATACTTTTCTAACTGAGGGAGAACCAAATACTTTTATAGAAGCTTTATCATCTTTAGATGCACCATTTTGGAAGGAAGCCATTAATAGTGAGTTTGAATCTATTCTTCAAAATAATACTTGGGAGTTGACTAACCTGCCTCCTGGGAGTAAAGCTATCGGTTGCAAATGGGTATTTAGGAAGAAATTAAAACCTGATGGAAGTATAGAAAAATATAAGGCAAGATTAGTAGCTAAGGGATTTACACAAAAGAAAGGAATAGATTTTTTCGATACATATTCACCTGTTTCTAGGATCACAACCATTAGAATCTTAATTGCTCTAGCATCCATTTATAATTTAGAAATTCATCAAATGGACGTTAAAACTGCTTTTTTGAATGGAGATTTAGATGAAGAAATTTATATGGAGCAACCTGAAGGTTTTGTGGTTAAAGGACAAGAACATAAGGTTTGCAAGTTGGTTAAATCTTTGTATGGACTTAAGCAAGCTCCTAAACAGTGGCATGAAAAGTTTGATAAGATAATTCTAGAATTTGGTTTTAAGATCAATGATCATGACAAATGTGTATACTATAAAGACGATAGTGGGGAATGTATTATTTTGTGTTTATATGTTGATGATATCTTATTATTTGGAACAAATTTAGAAATAATTAATAATGTGAAATCTTATTTATCTTCAAAATTTGATATGAAAGATTTAGGAGAAGCTTATATAATTTTGGGTATGAAATTAGAGAAAACAACCAAAGGTATTATATTGAATCAATCTAGAATCCTAGAGAAAATGTTAAAAAAGTTTGATTATTATAATCTCAAACCTGTTTCAACTCCTTTTGATCCTAGCATGAATTTGAAAAAAAAATAATAGTGTACCTGTATCTCAACTTAGATATTCTCAAATTATTGGATCACTTCTCTATATTGCTAATAAGACTAGACCTGATATTGCCTATGCTGTTGAGAGATTAAGTAGACATACTCATAATCCTAGTAAAGATCATTGGATTGCTGTGGAAAGAGTTTTTGAATATTTAAGAGGAACTCTAGATTATTCACTTTGCTTTAGTGGTTTTCCTAATGTGGTAGAAGGTTATAGTGATGCTAATTGGATAACAGATAACTTAGATGTTAAGTCTACTACTGGGTATATATTTATGTTAGGTGGAGCAGTAATATCATGGGGTTCTAAAAAACAAACCGTTATCTCTAGAAGTACAAAAGAATCAGAACTTATAGCCTTAGATACTACGTGTATTGAAGCTGAGTAGATTAAAAATTTACTCCTTGATATTTCACTTGTGAAAAATCCTATACCTATTATTTCTATACATTGTGGTAATAGAGCTGTAATAGAACTTGTGAGACAAGCACATACTAATAAAAAGATGAATAGGTATATGCAAGTGAGGTATAAATCTATAACAAGTTTGGTGAATAAAAATGTTGTATCTTTGAATTTTGTGAAATCTGAAAAGAATATTGCTGATCAGTTAACAAAAGGTTTATCTAAGAGTGTAGTCTTGGATTTATCGAGGGGGATGGGTCTAAGCCCATAAGGAGTCAACTACGGAAGTAACCCAACTTCTGTGATTGGAGATCCCATGAAGAAAGTTCAATGGGTAGGATCAATCCTTACAGTGTGACTCGTATTCCAGCACTTTAAAGACGGAGACTTTATTAAACTTATTATTTGTATTCTCCTGCTTATCCCTAAGAAATCAGTGCTGATGTAAATGTGATGGTTAAGGAAGAGTATTTACTCTAAATGAATCCGAGGCGAGCAAACTCTCGCAAGATAGACATCCGTCACTTCTATCTTTGGAGGATTCACCTAAGTGAGAGCATCGTGAAGCCGCGACCGTGGAAATTGGGCTATTTCCTAAAACTCTCATGAGAATCAAGATTGAGCACATGGCTGCTAATAGTGCTAACTCGCGCCACAGTTATGTATCATACCATATGTGTAACATGTTGAATTCTGGTAAAATGATTTAGTTCAAGACCCAGTTCACTAAGATTCTTTCAGAATGAAACTGTTAACACTAAGTGAGGTTCAAGTTTGAAAAACACCTACACCCATTGTATGGTTTTAAAGTTGCCCATATTATTTTTATTTATTTATTTATTTATTTTTATTTGACTGTTTTACAAAGTTTTGAATCTTGTAGGGGATTGTTGGAGATTTCCTAAAAGCTTCAAAACTTTAATTATTTTTATTTATTATTTATTTATTTATTTCCTTTTATAGTCTTATTTATTTGAATTTTAAATTTGTTTTTGGTTTTAAATCAAAAGGTGTTTCTGTTCCAAACAGATACCAAAGAGCCTATTTAAATTGGACTCTTACTCAGGAAAGAATAACGTACTTTGTTTTCTCTCTCTCCTTCTTCTCTTTACGGTATTTTATATTTCATATTTCTGGGCAATTGATACATTCTTGGCAAATTCTTCTGGTACAACTGTGCATTGTATCAGATCTTGTAAAGTTTTTGAGTTGTATCTTGGAGTCATTTGTGATCGTTAGAACCTGCACAGAGGGAGCGTATAATGACTTTAGGACAGCGTCTTTGACGTGCCTCTCATAATCACACAGGCTTTTTTTTGAACCCTTTCATCTTTTACTTATTCTGTTATATATATGTATATATAGTTTTGTTGAATTGTAAAACCTATTTTTCAGAATCTGTTTTGTTTTCAATATTATTCTATTAAATTGATTTAAGATAAATGTTATTCAATTCCCACAACAGGTATGTATGACGGACATGTATAACAACAACCCAAGTGCGTTTTCATCATCATCCTCGTCTAGCTATGGGATTGCTAATGCAGCGGATGCAGAAGTGGAGGTGAAGATGTTAGGAACAGATGCGATGATTCAAGTGCACTGTGTGGACGTGAATTACCCTTGTGCAAGGTTGATGGATACACTGAGAGGCCTTGACTTTGGAGTTACTCATGCCAGTGTTTCCAAAGTGAAGGAGCTGATTCTTCAAGATGTTGTGGTTACAATTCCTAATGGGATAACAAGTGTGGAGTCCTTGACAACTGCAATTCTTACAAGGTTTCAGATTTAAGTTTATGTCCATGTCCTTTAGGACTGTTATTATTTGTTGTGTAATATTTATGTGCCATATCTTAAACTTCATTGGTATATTTGTTATAGGTGTCTAAAGGTCAGTAATTCGTAATAGCGTTTTACTCTTTCTAGTTTGGGAGTAGGGCCAGTCCTGAGATTTGTGAGGCTTAAGGCAAACTATGAAAATAGGACCCTCTAATATATATTTTTTTAATAAAAAGTTTATGCATAAAATGATAAATATCAACAATTTTTTTTATTTAAGTTTACTTGTATATATAATCATTAAAATTATAAATTAAAATTTACTTTCATATATTAAGGGATTGTTTGGGGTATTCTAAATAAGTGCACTTTTTGACTTTTTGGACTAAAAAGTAAAGGAAAAAAATATAGTTGTTTGGGATAACTTTTTGACTTTTTAAGAAAAAGTATGTATTAAAATATTGTGCAAAATAACAAAATTACTATATTACCCCTACATATATAAATGCCTACTGACAGTGATGGTACCGTCATGCATACAGTGGGCAGCTAGGACCAGATTGCCTACGGTGATGTTCGGACTGGACAGTGTTGTTCGACCAGTAGGGGCCCACCACGAGTTCCGTTTTGGTAATCGGAACCGATCAATGTGTAGAACTCGTCAAGTACTATATGATTATGAAAAATCATGTTGATCGGATGTCGATAGCTATTTGATCGAATTAGTTTTTTGTCAACCGTTACTTTGTGCACATTCTTTTTTTTTATACAAAACTGATTTGATCATATAGTTATCGATATCCGATCAATATGATTTTTTACAGCCATCTAGTACTCGACGAGTTCTACACATTGAACAGCTCCGATTATCAAAATGGGACCCGTGGTAAGCTCCCACTGGCCGAACAATACCCGTGACACCTCAGCCTATATACATATATGCTATGACAGCTCATCATTCCAATAATATTTATTCACATATATATATATATACATATATGTTCTGACAGCACCAGACAGCACCATCATTGCCATGCCAAAACTTGACTTGTACTTTTTTTTTAATTTGTTATATATATATATATTTATATTTTTGTGAATAGTGATAACTTTTTAACTTTTTAAGTAATTTTTTAGCTTTTTGCCTTTTTTCATGGATGCCAAACCAACCCTAAGATAGAAAGAAATCAATACAATGACTCAAAAACATTAAAAAATTGTTATCTCATAGGAAACATGACTATAATCACACTTCAATCCATAAATCACAATCCGCTGACTATCTCATATTTGATAGAAAATAAATTATAAAAAAACAATTTAATGAAACAAAATTAGGGCAAAAAAATTAGGAAAAAATTATTCAATTAAAATTGATAATGACCTAGGTAAAAAAATTAGGGCAAAATTATTTATTCTATTAACATCTAATAGATAAAGAAGGTAAAAAATAAAAAAATAAATAAAAAATAAAAAAATAATTAGGAAAAATTTATTATTCCACTAATTGATAAGAAAAAAAGGTAGAAAAAAAATTAGGCAACTTTATTTAATTAAATCTGATAGTGAGAGAAAGGACTTACTATGAGAGAGAGTGAGTGAGTGTGAGAGAGAGTAAGTCACCACACTTACATGTATTTATTGTTCTTCTTGGGTTCCAAACACTTTTTTGTATATATTTTTAATTTTAATAAATATGGGCCAAACCACACTTACACATAAACATGGGCCCAATAGAATATTTTGGGGCCCTTTAAATTGGCCCTAAAACAAAAATAAAATAAAATAAAATAAAATTTTGGCCTATAACACTTCACTAAAATTTGGGGTCCTATTTTGGGTCAATTTTTTGGGCTTAAGGCACAGGCCTCACTAGCCTTAGGCCCGGACGGGTCCTGTTTGGGAATAGGGCTATAAACTAGCTTGAATCCAATAGTTGACAGTTTTAAGTATTTTTGAACACTAAAATGTATGGGCAAATTATCCATAAATTTTTTAAAAAGTGTATGCTCTATTTAATTTTAAAATATTTTGGATAGACTCAAAAGTCCTGTGCATATTTGTTGGAAATTGGGTCAGGTTTAGAATCTATACCCGATTGGGTACCCATGGTGGCATGATCCAAGATTCATAAGGAGAGACCCAGTCAAAGTAGACTTGGATTAATTTTCCTTGGGGATAAGTGTGATTAACCCACTACCTCATCTATTGAAGACATAGAGTTGTGGGTAGTTATAACACTCCCATATAATATAAGTATTATATGGTGAGACTTAATTTTAACCGTAGCTAATTAGTCTCCTGGAGTCTCCTCTATTGTTTTTTTCTCTCTCTCCATGGAAATACAGAACCATGTCTTTGTACTGTAAAGAGTGTCGGTAGTTCTCTAATAGCTCTGCTCCACAATTGGAAATTATTCAAGGACATCAATGGAGGCACGTGATTTACCCACATGATCCGTGGATTCAGTTTGAGTGTAAAAGTTATGCCCGATTCCATTTATTTCCACGATGTATTATTTTTTTTCCCCTACATTGATATCAAAGCCACTGTTAGGTGTTTTCGTATTATTTGTGCATGAATATATGTAAAGACATGATTTGTGCATAAAAATTGATGTTTTTGAACCATCTCTGATCGTCTTAAATTTTTTATATGTTGTAGTCCATATAATATAAAGTATATCTGCAAAGTTTTCAAAAAATCGAACGGTCAAATTTTAGAAAAATAGAGATTCATATTTAATTTTTATAACTTTGGCTGTGTGTTGATTTTACTTGTTTTGTTTTGATGCTGTGAAAAATATATATTTGGAATCCTTGTTTCCAGACCTTCGAAACAGTATATTATGGGCCTAATTTCAACTTAAGGTCAAGGAAAAAACTCAAACCCTAGTTTTGAGTGAGAGTTAAAGCATGGAAGCAAATTGACGGTTGTTGACGTCATCATCACACACTAAAGTCTGGACGCTGACGCAAGCGTTGTTGGTAGCTGCTAATGGGCAAGGGCCCTGTTTGGCTTTCCTGAAATTCAAAACTAGTTATAATTTTGATTGAAGCATGACTTATATGGTTGGACTCGTAATTCATATTTCTACAATATATTATAGTTTCAAAAATTTTTGAAAAATAAAATATTTTCCATTAATGAATAACTCAATATTTTTACATTATATTGCTCTTTGGGGAGCATGACTTGGATTCTAAACTTTAATTTTTTATGGTAGACTACTGCTATATAATCTTATTTACTGGTATGATTTTTTTTTTCATTTTTCCAGATTCTATAATATTTGTTTATGATTTTCTGTGTAATTATTAATTACTTATAATTCTAGAAAATTCTAAAAAATTGCATAAATTATTTGAAATGTGTTGTGACATTATTTAAATACTGTATATAGCATGTTAAGTTTTTTTAAATGTTTAGAACTTGTAGTATATTATTATTTTAAATATCATGATTTATTTATATTTGTGAATTTTAATTCTATGATTAAATTAATTTAGCATGCTTTCTTTTATGAATTACATTGAGATGTTATCATGTGAAGTTAAATATTTTATCATGCTTTAGACATGCCATAGTTAGTGGGAGGTTGTTCGGTTGAGAGAAATCTTTGTAGATTTACTCCCAAAAGTCAATATTTTGCGCATGAATTAAATTAAATTGTGGATAATTATTGTTTGTGGCGCAATAGATGATTATGAGCATAACTAATTTTCGATCTTGCGACTTATGTAATGTTGTCACTATTTAATTTGAATTTTTTTTCTAACATTTGTCTCTAATTCTTTAATTGTGTGTCCTATCAATGCACCACTTGCTCTCACTAGTTTGTTTAATTTAGGGCGAGGTGTCCATGATGGTCTCCGAGCAAATTAGAAGATGTTTCACATTTTTCTCCCTAATGGCTTGTTTTCGCGTTTTTCTCACATTCTTGTCTCTAATTCTCTAATTGTGCATCCTAGCGACACCCCACTTGCTCTCACATGTTTATTTAATCTAGGGAGAGGTTTCCATGATGGTCTCCAAGAAGATTGGCAAATGTTTGCATTTTTGCTCCCAAACGGCTCGTTTTCGCCTTTTTTTTCTCACATTTTCATCTATAATTGTCTAATCGTGTGTCCTATCGATGCATCGCTTGCTCTCACAAGTTTGTTTAATCTAGGGAGAAGTGTTCGTGATTGTCTCCAAATAGATTAGCAATTGTTTTGCATTTTTTCCCCCCAATGGCTCGTTTTCTTTTCTTTTTTTTCACATTTTTGTCTCTAATTCTCTAATCATGCATCCTATCGACCTGCTGCTTACTCTCACAAGTTTCTTTAATCTAGAGAGAGGTGTCCATGATGGTCTTTGAGCAAATTGCCAGATGTTTTGCATTTTTGCCCCCTCCAATGGCTCGCTTTCTTCTTTTTTTTTTTCTTTTTTTTTCCATCTAATTCTCTAATCTTGCATCCTATCGATGTGTCGCTTGCTCTCACAAGTTTGTTTAATCTAGGGTGAGGTGCTTGTGATGGTCTATGGACAATGTGGTGGCTATTTTGGATTTTTTCCACATAAATTTGAAAGAAATTAAAGAGACTTACCCAACACCATGACTACCTATTAGGGGAAATTTGGTTTATAGCACCACCATTCTGCAAAAGTTGCGTCAACATGCTCTCCACCTCGAATCTAAGTCTTTGCATGTCCACCTCTCGTGGTTGTAATAACCCAAAATATTTTTTTTAACTAGTCAATACTTAAATTAATTGAGTAATAATTGGATTGGAGTGTTGTATAAAGTTATGTGCGAAAATGGTTCGGTTTTGTAATAATTTTTTTTAAATATAATTTTCGATATCTGAAATTATGAAATTTTTATTATGTTGTTTTTATAAGAGTCTAGCATGTGGAATAAAAAATTTCGAATTTAATGGTGAGTATTTATTTTATGAGAATTTGTAGACTGATTGGTGTTCAGTTTAATTTATAGCAGAATTTGAAATTTGAGTTTTGGGTGTTTGGGGCCATGATTTGAGATAAATTGTTGAGTCTATTTTGATATATAATTGGACTGTGTTTGGCTTATGGGTGGGACCCATGACTTATATTTAATTTAAATTGAGTTTGTTTAATGACTCATATTTAACTGTTTGGTCCTTTTTAATTAGGTGATTGGTAGTAACCACATTAGGAGTTGTTATTATTTATTATATAGGATTATAATAAATATTTGATAGTTGATTTTCTGGTGTGTACCATATGATGAAAAATTATATATTTTTATCGTGAATAAAATGGGGGTGTATTTCATGGTAAGCAAAATATTATATTTTGTGGTGTACAAAAATGTTATATTTTGTGGTGAGAAAAATAATATCATTTTTTAATTTATATTATAAAATTTTGAGGTATTATTATAAAAATTATATTATATTATATTTTATTTTATTTTTTATTTTTTGAAAAACCCAAGCATTGGGAAGCCAAACCCACATGGGGTTGTTTCCCCACGCCTCTCTCCCTTCCCTTCTTCTTTTGCTTTTCTTTTTGGTTTAGCAGAGAGCCCAGCTCTCTCTCTCTCTCTCTCTCTCTCTCTCTCTCCATTGTTGCTCAATCTTTGAGCTTCAAATGGAAGTCCTTAGAGTGAGATTTTGCAAAAGTGTTGTATATGAAAATTGGAGAGCTCATCGTGATCTTAGTAATGGTGGTCTCGGATCCATGATCGGATGATGTTTGCATTTTTGGATTTTTTTTCTTCATATTTGAGGTAGAGACTTTCTTCATATTATTACGTTAAAGCTATGTTAGGGTTATTTTGAGAAAATATGTCATTTTAAGAGGTATTGCATATCTATATATATATTCAGATTTTTGTTTGGTAATTTTTGTAAGAAAAATTATGTTGAAATGTTAAGAATATTGGCATTTTGAGATTAATTTAGGAAAATCATTTTGTGTTGATAATTTTGTATAAAAAAAAATTCGAAAATAAAATTTAAAAATTGTATGGATTGTATCTACATCATATTATGTTTAGATAATTATTTTGAGAAATATAAAGTTGAAATATATTTTTTTTCATCCTTGATTTGGAATTTATTTTCGAGAAAAATAAATTAATGTTGATAAATATTGAGTAAATGCTTAAGTTGGAACTATAGAGTTGTTTTGGGATTAAAAAATTTAAAAGTGCTATATTCATGAAACTTTATGGTAGGTGATATGTTGATGATTAAGTTATGTTCATTTTTTTTGTGAAAATGAAAAATGTGAAGTGTGGACTCTTGAACTCATAACCTTGAAAATGTTACTCTTGGGCATATTTCATAACATTCGATGTAAATATCATGTTAATTAGGTAATTTTAGAAAAAAAGGTGGTGAAATTGTTATTGGTAGAGAATTTGGGAAAAATATTACCTCTTTAAGTTGGTATGAAAAATGGTTATATTGAATTATTGTTATGTTAGATGGATGAGGCATGTGAGATTAAGTTGGTATTAGTAATTTGGAAGATGGTGAATGTAATTAACTAACTAATTTAATGAATTAAATTAGGTTGGTTAATATTTTAAATTCTTCGTAATTAAAGAGGTGTTAGTGGGTTTTTAATTCCTAACTTTAATATTATGAGATTAAAAGTGAGGAAGTTGACCAAGTATGAGATTTGGAGAAATAAGTGAGATTGAGTTGAGAAATATGTGAAATAAGTAACATTACTCAACCAGTAAAATTAATAATAATTTCATACTTCAAAATTTTTATGAGATATTTGAATTGTTTGGTAGTTTTTGACAAGAAAAGAATAGAACTTGATTTTAGCTCATTTGGAGCAAATAGATGAATTGGATTAAAACAAAAATACGTTATCAAAACTTTTATTTATATATTATTTTTCTTATTGGTTTAATTTGATGTGGTGGATGTTGATAATTGGAAAGTGAACACTCGTGTTATATTTTATAATTATAGTCAAGAGAAGATTTTAGTATAATTAATTTCAGTGTTGCGATATTCACTTATGCTTATTGAGAATTATGATTGAACTCGAAGATCTTGAGATTTCACTTGCATGAGAAAATGGGAATTTGATTCTATTAAATGTTTGGGATGGGGATGAGTTTGGAAAGATTGTAATTACCTTTCATTGATAAAGTGTGTGAGTAAGAAATTGATAAAACCTTGAACCCGCCTTGGTGTTATATGTTATTGCTAATGATGAACCTATTGTTAAAAAGTTTTGATTTTGGTAACCGGTAGAGGATTTCCATGTTGGTATTTAAATGAGATTCTTTGAAAGATAAGAAAATGTTTGATTTTGGAAATTTGTTGTGTATAAAGAATATTGTTGAATTGTCTTGAAAAGACTAAGTTGGAAGTTGTTGATTTACGTGTGGTAAATACATGAACATTGACATTAATATATTATCTCTTGGGATTGTATCATGATATTACATTGATAGAGATGTGGAAATTGATCACTATAGAGCATTGTGTGGTGGAATTGAAATTGGAACTATCTTAATGCATTGTTACATATTGCATTGCCATTCCATTTGATTGTTATCATGGATTTTGAATTGCAAATTGAAAACTATTGTTTGGAGAAAGGAATTGCTTTTGGTGAAACAAGATCATATACGTTGGTAAGTCCAGATAGGGGGTGTAGTTTGATGTTGGTTAAGTTGGCCTGAGTGTACAGGGTAAAAGACCGAAAACACACGCAGAGGAGGTACCACTGCCCTTCCGATGAGAGACCGGTAAAGTGGGGATTTGGTAGTGCTTGATATGCCAACTTGCAAACACCAGCCTGGGGATTACTTGTGTCGTATTTACCACCTTGAAATTTTATTGAAATTGTTGGATTAATGTGATTTCAAATTGGCATTATGCATAAGATTTTCAAAAGATGAGAAAAATATTTTGAGCATGACATGGCATATGCATTCATCTCATAAGACTGTACAAAATGTATTTGATGCTTTGCTGGATGTCATTATGAATGGTTTAAATTTTTATTCAATTGATAATTAGATAATTGAATGAATTGAAAATGATGCAATGTTGTTATTGAAGCATGTTTATTATTTAAGTTAACTGGTTGTGTTTAATTAAATAAATTGGATTTAAGAGATTATATAATAGAATCATATGGTTTGACATGATATGATTTCACGTATATGTATGAGTACCTTTGTACCCGCATATCTTCTAATGTTTTAATATGAGATTGTTTGGTGAGCTAGTAGTTGCTAACCCCCTGTTTGTACATGTTTACAGAGAATGCTTTTTGGATTTGAAAATCAAACAATGGGTTTTACCATTTCATAAGTGTTATGTAGTGATGGATTGTACTACTTCATTTGTTTGTTTGGATGAGTGCTATTTTTTATAAAGAGTAGTGTCCTCTCTTTTATTGTAACCCTCAGGGCATTTCTTTTATTCGTATGTAAATGTCTTTATTGAATCACAAGATGGAACATGTATATTTAATTATTTATCATTTCATTAAAGAATGAATTGTCATTTGTAAATGAACTTAATTAATGAATATTGGTAATGTTATCTGAGTAATAAAATTTGGGGCGTGCCAATGGTTGTGCTACAACATTTGATCTAGAATCAGGTTTTGTGCGAACCCCAAATCCTCTTAAATATCCCTTCAGCGTTCCAGACTGGAAAGAGTCGTCTCGCAGCCTCGTCATATCTCCTTGTCATTGACAAATATAAATCTATATACATTGTTAATATAAGCCAAACACAATAATTATTGTAAGTGTCCAAATGTTAAATACTTGCATGTAATTCATGGCATAAGGGATCAATCCACTCTTTCTGGACATATGAGTCATCTTGAAGCAGTCAAAAAAATCTGGCAAGGTTCCACCATTCTCCTTCGCCTGCAAAATTCCAAATACCAAAAAGCAAAACACATTTTTATTCATGTGAAAGCATATCTAATTATGTGTGTAACGCCCCCAAAAGATAACACAAATAACCCATTCCATAAGATCTATGAACATAATAGAAATTATACGCAGCCATTCATCAGAGTTTATATTACAAAAGGTATTGCATGCATTATACATTCATAAATGTTCATCCTTAATCTATAGCATGTAATATTAGTTAAATAACAACAGAAGAAGTGCCCTATGGGCTTACATCTTTCCAAGACATTAACTTGGTTACAACAAAAAAGGAGTCATAAGCTCCAAACATATAAAGCCCAAGGCTTGAATAAAAATTTAAACACAAAATGACAAAAGTAGAGCCTCCAGCCCTTAGGTCCACCCAAACTACATCCTTGGAGGAAGCATATCACCGGTACCTAAAAATGGTTTCCCAAGTAGGGTGAGCCAATGCCCAGTACAGATAGTCTATCACAATATATGAAGTTTAACTAAAATATAAGTGTCAAATATAAACATATTCAATGTTTATGACCAATTCACATTCTTTCCATGACCACATGGTGCCAATACTCATATCTCATTCCATTCCCATACATTCATTTCAAATTAGTACATTTCGTTCCAATTCATGGATTAAATTTATAATTTTCAAATAATCCAACTGAGATTACAACTCAGTGGTTCTCAATTAACATAACTACTACACAAGCACTTCAACCTTGCCACTTTACGAAAATTTCGTCCGTGGGATTGACAACCACATATGTATATGATTTCGGGACTTTCACCCTGGACACTCCGGCCAACTTAATTTTCAGTGGAGTCCATCCCCTATCTTCTCCCAAAACATGGAGTACATCCCATTTCTCCTCCCAACACATCACAGATATACAATGTATTTAAAATATACCGTCACATTCAATGACTACAATCATGCATATTCAATGCCTCAACATACCGTCATATTCAATGACACAATTAAATGATTAGTTTCAATTCACATATTCCTCATGCAATTTCTACAACAATCATAGTTATCCTCTATCAATAGTCCAAGACAGATATTTCTAAACAGATATACAACCTTTAAAATAGGTAATTCCTCAAATTTCCATGGTTGAGTGATTCAATAAATCCAACTACACCATTCATACATACATCCTCTCAATTTCACATTTTTCATACCAATTTCATTATTTTTACAAAAGAAATTATTCTCAACATTTTAGGGCAATTTTTCCTATTTCCCAAATATTGTCCCAAAGGCCAAAATTTATCATTTAAACAAATGATAACCTCATATCCAAAACCCCATAATCATTTAGGTAGCACATCATAAAAACCCCTCTTTTCAATTTGAATTTCAAATCCCTAGATTTTCTTAAATCTCCTCCAAATCTCACCATTTATACATAATCAACAAATATCTAGGTTAAAAATCATATTAAGGTGTAGAACATCCCTACCTCAAAGAGAGAAGACAAGCCAAGCAAGGATGGAACTTCAAAAGTGACGAAATCAACTTCTACTTGGATCAAAGTGAAGAGCTTGAGGAGTTCTACCTTTTTAATGAAGGCACAAGGGTTGAGAAACCACTAGAACTAGGTGGAAATCTAGAAAGAGAGTATTTTAGAGAGAGAGAGTCTCACTTTAGGATTTTGAGATGAATAGATCTGAAAAAGTGATGGAAAAAGTGATGTAAAAAGTGCTTTTTGTGATCTAATATACACGCAGTTCGCTCGAGCAGAAGATTTCACGCTTGAGCGTCAGACACAAAGATTTGTTCCACTCAAGCGCAAGAAGAGGCCCGCTAGAGTGCAGATTACACACCTGCAGTATTTTGCAAAAGACAGACCATCCGCTCGAGTTCAAGAGAGGATGCTTGAGTGCCTACTCACTCGAGCGTAGAAAACGCCGCTCGAGCGTAAAAGACACACCTCAAGCACTTTTGCAGTAGTGTAGAGTACTGAGAGTTTGCAACTCCTGCTCGAGCGCAAAAAAAGTTGCTCAAGCAGATGACTGAAATTTACCTAGCCCGCTCGAGCGCAATAATGGTTGCTCGAGCGGAGGACCAAAATTCTGGGCAACACAAGGTTTGAAAACTAAGTAACCAACCTGTTCCAAACACAACTACAACAACCCAAAGACCAATTTCAAAGGTATACAAGGGAAGAAAGAAATAAACAACAATATGAAAACATAAGACCTCAGTTCGGAACATCACAAGAGCTGGGTCAAAACCGGAATTGTTATAACCTTCCCCCCTTAAGGAATTTCGCCCCCGAAATTATAAATCATGTTTCAAAATCATGCTTAGCCAATTTTCAATGTGATTCCAAGTCAGTTCTCAACACCATGACCCACCTACCGGTCATTCAATCCCTTCACAAAAGGAATAAATCCACAATATACATCTCAACATATATTATTAGTATATATCTCTCATGGTTTTAATCAACTTCAAGACGTGCATCACATATTTCCAAAACATATTTAATGTTTATGATAAATTTGTATTTCCAAAACTTAAACAACATATACAATGTTCATATTAAGCTTGCATTTCCGAAATATAATTAACATATGCAATGTTCTTATAGTTCAAAACATATAGAATGTCTTTACAGTTTATGAACAAAGTTAGAATCTCAACGCATGCTCAAACATCAACAAATAAGTCGAATATTTTTCTCAGATTTCCAATTCACGTTCCCAAGTTGCTTCCTCAACCCCATGGTGTTTCCACAATACTTTGACCAAGGGAATTGTCTTGCCTCGCAAGATTTGGTCCCATCTATCCAAGACCCTCACTGGTCTCTCATATGAGGCATCCTCGTCTACCTCCAAGTCAGTCCAATCCAATGCGTGCGATGGATCCAGCTCATACTTCCGAAGCATACTAATATGAAACACGTCATGCACTCCGGAAAGTTATGGCGGCAACGCCAAACAATAAGCAACCTCTCCAATTTGTTCAAGGATCTCAAAAGGGCCAATAAATCGAGGGGATAATTTCCCACTCTTCCCAAACCTCATCAAAGCCTGTCTAGGTGATATTTTCAAAAAGAAATGATCACCCACTTCAAAAGACAAGGGTCTCCTCCTACAGTCGACATAACTCTTTTGGTGACTTTAGGCCATAACCAATCTCTTACGGATAAGTGCAACTTTCTCCGTCGTTTTCCGAACCAACTCTGGACCCAATAAAGGTGCATAACGCACCTCGGCCCAAGACACTGGAGATCTACACGGTCAGCCATACAAGGCCTCAAACGGTGCCATGCCAATACTCGATTGGAAGCTGTTATTGTAGGCAAACTCCACTAAGGGAAAATGCCTCTCCCACGAACCCTTGAAGCCAAGGCTACAACTCTGAAGCATATCCTCAAGGATCTGAATAGTACGCTCGGACTGCCCATCAGTCTGAGGATGGTAAGTCGTGCTAAAAGTCAATCTAGTGCCCAAGGCACTCTGCAAGCCCTGCCACAGCAGAGCTGTAAAATGAGGATCTCTATCTGAAATGATAGTCACAAGGACCCCGTGCAATCTCACTATGTCCCTAATGTACAGGTCGGCAAGATAATCTACCGAATCACTCACGCGCATAGGAATAAAATGTGCCGACTTAGTCAATCGATCAACTACCATCCAAATGGCATCACTACCCCGTTGAGTCCTTGGAAGACCTACAACAAAATCCATCGTGACATGCTCCCACTTCCATTCAGCTATAGGCAAGGGTTGCAACAAACCCGCAAGCCTCTGATGCTCGGCCTTCACTTCTTGACAAGTAAGGCATTTCGATACAAACATGCTACATCCTTCTTCATACCCCTCCACCAAGACTGGCGACTCAGATTGTGATACATCTTTGTGCCTCCCGGATGTACCGCAAGGCGCAAATGGTGAAACTCTCGGAGTACTTCCTCTCGGTAAGACTTCGGCACGAACAAACGATCATGGTATCTCACACTCTGGTCGGGATACACAGTCAAGCCCTTCTCTACTTTCCCACTGGAGACCTTCTCCCGGAGGGACTCTACCTCAAGGTCACCCCTCTGAGCTTCTAACACTTGGTTCACAAGTGTAGGTTGTGCAACTACAGAAAACAAGGCTGCAGATTCAACAAACTCGCCAAGATGAAGTCAAACTCCCCAAGAGTACCCAACATTTCCCATTCTCGGATGGCGATACAAGCCACACAGCTAATTGATTTCCTACTCAAAGCATCGGCCACAATGTTGGCCTTTCCCAGATGATAATATAACTCAAAATCGTAATCCTTTATGAATTTCATCCACCTCCTCTGCCTCAAATTCAAGTCTTTTTGTGTAAATAGATACTTCAGACTCTTATGGTCAGAAAACACCTCAAATTTCTCCCCATACAAATAGTGCATCCAAATCTTTAAGAAAAAATCACCGCTGCTAGCTCTAGGTCATGGGTAGGGTAATTCCTCTCGTGGGTTTTCAACTGCCATGAGCCATAGGCTATTACCTTCCCCTCTTGCATCAATACACAACCCAAACCTTTTCGTGAAGCATCACAATACACTAAATAGCTCAAACCCATCTCTGGAATAATCAAGACTAGAGCAATGGTAAGTCCAACATTAAGTTCCTGGAACGACTTCTCACAAGTCTCATCCCACACAAATTTGATTCATTTCCTCATCAACCTAGTCAAAGGTGAAGCTAGCCTAGAGAAATCCTTCACAAATCGACAGTAATACTTGACCAACCCCAAGAAACTACGGATCTCGAAAGCATTCTTAGGTTGTTCCCAATGTTGCACTGCCTTTATCTTGGATGAATCTACAGTCACCCCTTCCCTGGATACTGCATGGCCTAAGAAGTTAACTTCTCTCAGCTAGAATTCACACTTCCCAAACTTAGCATAGAGCTTACGGGCTCTAAGCAACTCAAGCACCACTCACAAGTGTTCCTCGTGCTCCTCCTCAGAGGGTGAGTAAATCAAGATGTCGTCCACAAAGACGACCATAAAACCGTCTAATAACTCTCGGAAGATTCGGTTCATCAAATCGATAAACACCGCTGGAGCATTGGTTTGCCCGAAAGGCATCACTAGAAACTTGTAATGGTCATACCGCGTACGGAATGCCGTCTTCGGAATATCCTCCTCCCTCACTTTCAACTGATGATAACTCGATCTTAGGTCTATCTTAGAGAAACAACAAGACCCCTTCAACTAATCAAATAGATTATCTATACGAGGCATAGAATATTTGTTCTTAACTGTAACCCGGTTCAACTTTCTATAATCTATGCAAAGTCGCAACGCTCTATCTTTCTTTTTAGCAAAGAGAGTCGGTGCTCCCCAAGGTGATGTACTAGGGCGGATAAAACCCTTATCTAACAGCTCTTGGAGTTGAATCTTCAACTCACTCAACTCAGCACGTGCAAACTGATATGGTGCCATGGAAATCAGTGTCGTGTCTGGCACTAAATCAATAAAGAACTCAATCTCTCGGTGAGGTGGTAAGCTAGTAAGATCATCAGGAAAGACATTTGGATACTCACAAACCACCATTGGTAGCTCAACTCGGACTTCATCACACTCACTACTCTAAAAGCTAGCAAGAAGACAACTAAGCTCACTCCGCCCACGCGGATCATATTCCGGTGATAAGACTTTATCCACCTGGTCGCCCAAGAAATAGAAACAATCACCGTTCAAGGTACATACAGTGACCCTCTAACGGTAGCAATCTATAACAGCCCGGTATGATGATAGCCAGTCCATACCCAAAATAACATCAAAACTAGTCATGTCAAGCAAAACAAATGCAAATAGAAGTCGATGACCAGCGACCTCTATATCACAACCCCGACACCCTTGTTTTAGAATGACCTCACCACCAATAAGTGACTCTACACAAATAGGAGATGCTAACTGGGCCAACTCCAACCCCAAAATCGATGCAAATGCAGATGAAATAAATGAATGGGATGTACCCATATCAATCAAAACACTAGCAACTAAATTGAAAAACAGGAGGGGTTAGGAGAATCAGGGGGACAGTAAGAGGAAAAGGGGTTCTAATCCCCAGCAATCCCAGGGAACTCAGTCGAGGTCCACTTTTTCAGTACCGAGTTCTGGTGCAAGATAGTCTCGAGATGGGCTGCAGCCTCCACAAGGCACCCATAGTCTCTAATCATGGATCTGACCACTCTAAACATGAGCCCAATTCTTAACTGCTCCTCAAACTCCAAACAACGGCGTTCCTCAATTGCCACAAATTCTGGTGCAAACCTCGACAAACAAGTGAAAATGGCCTCAAACTCAGCCACTGGTATATTGAGCTGCACCAACTTGGAGAATTGATCTCTAAACTTCTCATGTACTGTAGCAGGTAAATATTTGTCTTGGAAGGCGTCGACAAAGGCCTCCCAAGTCCCTTCAATGCGCCCTGGCGCATACTTCCACCGCTAACCCGTGTCTCCCTTCAGCTGGAAGGACGCCAAGGTCACTTGCAAAGCTCCGTCTTTGATGCCAAGCATCTCAAACGTCTTCACCATCTATTCTAACCATTCATCAACCTTCAGTGGCTTCTTAGGATCTCCCAAAACTTGTCCGGATTCGACCGGAAGAACTCCCTCTTCAGAAATGACGACCCTGCTTCAGCTACCTAGGCCTGGACTTGATTCTCAGCTCTGAGAATGTCCATGGATTCCCTCAACGCTTCGGCCTTCTTGCGGGCTAAAGCGCTCATGGCTTGCTGACCAACCAGTTTGGCCACATTGACCTGACCAACTCGCTCTTCCTGTACCGAAATTTTATCCAGTATAGGCATCTCGTGTCTACCGCGCGTACCACGTCTACCACCACCATGTCCACATCCTAACATCCTAATGGACGTAGCAAAAGAATTAGAACATTTACAAATGTGCCGAAGCTAATTCACTCGCGTTCTAATACAATGGACAACACTAATTCGATCCACATAAGCATATAATCTAAACACATACGAATTTCAATTTTCGGATGATGACCGTCCCACGGCGTTGCTAGAGTTCCAGTCAGAAACACCGGTGATCAAGTGCCTTTCCAACAGGACTCCTAGAAACTCGTGGACTCAATCAACATGCCAGAAATTAAATCTTATACCCATATAATCATATAAGTATGTCATCACATAAGCATACAATATGTACTAATGTCTCAACTAAGCGAGACAAACCCATTGTGGTACTAACCACTTACCACATACCCAAAGTATTCAGACCTGGTATGCTCTGATACCAAGTTGTAACGCCCCCAAAAAGATAATACAAATAACCCATTCCATAAGATCTATGAACATAATAGAAATTATACACAGCCATTCATCAGAGTTTATATTATAAAAGGTATTACATGCATTATACATTCATAAATGTTCATCCTTAATCTATAGCATGTAATATTAGTTAAATAACAACAGAATAAGTGCCCTACGGGCTTACATCTTTCCAAGACATTAACTTGATTACAACAAAAAGGGAGTCATAAGCTCCAAACATATAAAGCCCAAGGCTTGAATAAAAATTTAAACACAAAATGACAAAAGTAGAGCCTCCAGCCCTTAGGTCCACCCAAACTACGTCCTTGGAGGAAGCATATCACCAGTACCTAAAAATGGTTTCCCAAGTAGGGTGAGCCAATGCCCAGTAGAGACAGTCTATCACAATATATGAAGTTTAACTAAGATATAAGTGTCAAATATAAACATATTCAATGTTTATGACACATTCTTTCCATGACCACATGGTGCCAACACTCATATCTCATTCCATTCACATACATTCATTTCAAATTAGTACATTTCGTTCCAATTCATGGATCAAATTTATAATTTTCAAACAATCCAACTGAGATTACAACTCAGTGGTTCTCAATTAACATAACTACTACACAAGCTCTTCAACCTTACCACTTTACGGAAATTTCGTCCGTGGGATCGGCAACCACATATGTATATGATTTCGGGACTTTCACCTTGGACACTCCGGCCAACTTAATTTTCAGTGGAGTCCATCCCTTATCTTCTCCCAAAACATAGAGTGCATCCCCTTTCTCCTCCCAACACATCATAGATATACAATGTATTTAAAATATACCGTCACATTCAATGACTACAATCATGCATATTCAATGCCTCAACATACCGTCATATTCAATGACACAATTAAAAGATTAGTTTCAATTCACCTATTCCTCACGTAATTTCTACAACAATCATAGTTATCCTCCACCGATAGCCCAAGACAGATATTTCTAAACAATACAACAATCATAGTTATCCTCCACCGATAGCCCAAGACAGATATTTCTAAACAAATATACAACCTTTAAAACAGGTAATTTTTCAAATTTCCATGGGTGAGTGATTCAATAAATCCAACTACACCATTCATACATACATCCTCTCAATTTCACATTTTTCATACCAATTTCATTATTTTTACAAAATAATTATTCTTAACATTTTATGGCAATTTTTTCCATTTCCAAAATATTGTCCCAAAGGCCAAAATTTATCATTTAAATACATGATAACCTCATATCGAAAACCCCATAATCATTTAGGTAGCACATCATAAAAACCCCTCTTTTCAATTTGAATTTCAAATCCCTAGATTTTCTCAAATCTCCTCCAAATCTCACCATTTATACATAATCAACAAATATCTAGGTTAAAAACCATATTAAGGTGTAGAATATCCCTACCTCAGAGAGAAAAGATGAGCCAAGCAAGGATGGAACTTCAAAAATGACAAAATCAACTTCTGCTTGGATCAAAGTAAAGAGCTTGAGGAGTTCTACCTTTTTAATGAAGGCACAAAGGGTTGAGAAACCACTAGAACTAGGTGGAAATCTAGAGAGAGAGTATTTTAGAGAGAGAGAGTCTCACTTTAGGGTTTGATATGAATAGACCTGAAAAAGTGATGTAAAAAGTGCTTTTTACGATCTGATATACGCACAGTCTGCTCGAGCGAAAGATTTCATGCTCGAGCGTCAGACACAAAGACTTGCTCCGCTTGAGGGCAAGAAGAAGCCCGCTCGAGCGCAGAGTACACACCTCCAGTATTTCTCAAAAGACAGACCAACCGCTCGAGCTTAAGAGAGGAAGCTCAAGCGTCTACCCGATCGAGCGTAGAAAACGCCGTTCGAGCGTAAAAGCCGCACCTCCAGCACTTTTGTAGAAATGCAGGGTACTAAGAGCTTGCAACTCCAGCTCGAGTGCAAGAAAAGCCGCTTGAGCGGATGATCGAAATTTGCCTAGCCCGCTTGAGCGCAATAATGGCCGCTCGAGCAGAGGACCAAAATTCTGGGCAACACAAGGTTTGAAAACTAAGTAACCAACCTGTTCCAAACATAGCTACAATAACCCAAAGACCAATTTCAAAGGTATACAAGGGAAGAAAGAGATAAACAACAATATGAAAACATTAAGACCCGAGTCCGAAACATCACAAGAGTCGGGTCAAAACCAAAATCGCTATAATGTGGCTAAAATTTATAAAATCAATGGACAACATCTCACCGCAATGCTCACCGCCTCAGGAAAAGACCGAGACCTAATAGTGTGATTGTACAATAGCTTACAGTGTAAATGAGGCATTAATTAGAATATTAATGAAAACTTGAACAAATGCAATTGAACTACCCAAAAAAGAAAAAACAAACAAATTGCCTAAACATTGTGATTGATCAAACTAAAACAAACAAAGAGGGAACAAACAAAATAACTTATTCACATTAATGTGTATTTGGAGTGGAAAAAGATTAGGTACACACCTAACCATTGGCATAGTGCTCAATTTAAAGATCACTAAAGTAGAGAAAGAACGCACAACTTGTAAAGAATCAATTGACAAATTTAGAACCATATTTGTGACATCAAGAAACCTATGTACTGTCTTAATTCCACACGAAAGTCTACTTCATTTTGTAACTAACTATATCTAATATTTGTATTTAAGCATGATATCAAATCCTTTTTATGCAAACAAACTTTAGAAGCATAACAGTGTGGGAAAATATCTTAATAAAATGAGTTACAAAGAGTGCATTAATGTGCCAAAACATGCATTTATAAACCATTACATGAATCTCTAGATTAGCAACAATTGTTAGTATACATGGCCAATAATGAACCAACCAACGTCTTCAAAGTTGTAGCGTCCCTTTTTATGGTGGCCAAACTCTGCAGATAAATAACATATTGTTAATTTCAAGATAATTCGAGAATATCCCATATAAACACTAAAGAGGCTGTTTTAGGAGGGCTTTTAACCTTTGTTTGATCCTCAAACATCAAACAATCAACAAGGGAGTAAAGGGGAATGATGAATATGGGTGTAATAGAGCTTTCATCCAAAGAGGAGTATTCACATTGTATTGTGGCAAAGTGTAGACACCCCATTTTTGACCGTCTTTAAGGCTTGGGTGCTTCATTACGAGCACTCGATGTCGAAAGTCACATTATGCAAATCGTTCGAATCTTCAGCAAAAGAATTTGGTTTCGAGCTCTAATCCCAAACCTTACGCCGCATTTTGGCCAAACTATTTTAGACCTTCAAAGCCTCTTTTCAAAATATTTTTTCAAATGTTTCTATGACATTTCAAGGCTCGCATTTCGATTAAAATATTACACTTTTTAGTAAATCGAGTAAGGACAAAATGAAAATAAATGGAAAGGAGCTAAACTATTTGAAACATCTTTAAAAACATCTTATTTATAGGTTTGAAGTTGAAGGAAATAGGAGGGGATGAAAGAAAACTAGTTGGGGAAAAGGTTGGGCATCAAACCATTAAGAAAGAAATGAACAGCCTTCACTAAATTAGGTCTATCTCTTTGTACACTCAGAAGTTAGATATGAGGCCACTTCCATTGGAAAGTAGACTTCTAGGGCTTCAATTTAGATTCAAGAATCACCTAAAATTGAGTCCGGATGAGGGAGTTATACCCGTTTGAAGTCGGGCTTAAAAATAGATTTTTTTTTCTACAAGTAGCTGGCCGGCCAATTAAGTGGCTGGCTGGCCACTTGATAAGAAAACCGGCCATTTAAAGTGGACAGCTGGCCATGTTTGTTGACAGAAGATATTTTTCAACTGCCAGTTGTCTTCGTGTTTGGGGTGTTAGCCAGCTATCTTTTTCTTGATATTTCCGACTGGAGAAGCTCATTTTCTATAAATAGAGGGCATTCCCTTAGTTTTAAGGTTGCAAAAATCAATTTCCAAGAGCTTTTGAAAAAAACCAAAAATCCTGTCTACCTTCCCAAATATAGATACAAGTTAGATACACCATTAGAGCTTAGAACTTGACTCTTTTGCTGAGATTCCAACTTCATTTCAGAGGCTTAAGGGTGTTTTGAATCAAGTTTGCTTAACCAAGAACATCCTCGCTTCAAGAGATTATATAACCTTTTCTATCTTTCTCTTTGTTTACACCACTCTTTTCTTCACTTTTTCTTGCTATTTGCACATTGTTTTTGACTGGTTCTATGGGCTAGAACTTGTGATTTAAGTACCAAAGGTGGAGAGGTTAACCACCCTTGCTTGAACCTTATCCCATAGCTCATTTCCTTGTTCTTGTCACTTATTTCTCTAAATTTAGCCACTGTTTTTGGACTATTTTCAGAGGCTAATATATGTGACTTTAAGATCCAAAAAGTGGAGGGGTTAACCACCCTACCTTAGGCTTGCTTACTAGTTTTGTTCTCCTCTTCTTTTACTTGCTTTTTCTAGCTTTTCCAATTAATTTTCAGCACTGTTTTTTGGGACTGTTTTAGTTGTTTACTTAATTTATGCTTTGAATATTATGCTTGTATTGTTATAAGTCCTCATAGATTTGGCGGTTTAGGATTTAGACACCAATCTATTTGAGTTGATAACTTTTCATTCCTTATTTTTCATATAAAGAGTCTCACTTTAATAATCACCTTCGCATAATAATCTCTGCAATCTCCCTCCTTTTTTGGTTTTCTTTGTTGAAGAGTTGTCTCAAACACTTGGTTGTTATTCAAAGAATAAGAAAGAGACTTTCCATGCTTAATGGTTTAATCTCTTTGGAGGTTCATTACCTAGGCATTACATCTCTCTCATGCTAAGCACAACTTCTTGTTTGACACTTCTCTTCATTAGTGGACGTAATTATCACTTTTGGACAAAATGAAAAAAGAATGTCAAGGTAATCTAAAAGAGGTTAAAATTGGAATAAAAGTGGTAAAAAGATAATAAAATTGTATCAGCTTCAATTGGACGTTACTAGAACCCATTGAGTCTTGAATCATTACATACTCTTAGTGATTTTAATGGTTCAAGGAACAATGCCCGCCCTCTTTCCTTGAGGTGACTCCATGATAGGAAAGAGGTGTTGTTGGTCTTTCTTTTCATTTCATGGATCTTTTTGTCCTATTGGTTCATAGATCATCACGCAACAACTTTGCGATGATTGAAGGTTTGTGGACCAATTCTACTCCTCCCTTGATCATTTCCATGATAGGGAGAGGCAGAGAAGACAAACATCCTATGGAAACACTCTATTTATGCTCTGTTTCCATTCTATTATAGCAGGGCAGAGCCCAAAAACAGTGGCCGATTGGCCGACTACCCTTTTATCCGACCGATCACTTTCCAAGGCCAGCCGATCACTCCATTTTAGGCAGGCATGTCATTTTTCATCACAGAACAGGGAAGAAGCTGAGGCAAAAATAAATTAATTTTCTGACTGAAAACATAACAGAATTTGGCAGCAAAACAGAGGAGTTTCGGAGAGGATGTTCTCGGTTGCACGCATGGTTCTTCAAACTCTCATTCGAGTTCTTTAGCTTGTAACTCTTAGATTAATTAGTGTATTGTAATTAATTAGTCAAATTTCTTTGAATTTGTAATAGCTAGTTAACTTAGTTAATTAATTTGGTGTTGTAATAATTAGTTAATTATGACATTTATTCAGACCCTCTTGCATGAGGGTAAAATTGTAATATTGTGTATGTCTTCCAACCCCCTTTCTTTCTCCCTTTTATTTACTCGCTTATGATGGATTGCATGTAGCATCATATTTTGATTTCATATCATTACTATGTGTAAAATACCCATTTTTGCATGCATTGAGTTCGGTTCATCATTCTAAACACAATGTTGTCATTTCTTACTTCCTTCAATACGTGTGTTACAACATGTTTAAGTTGATTCACATGACATGTTAAAAACCGAACCTTGTAGTTGCATTTTGTATGCGTTGCATTAGTCACTTGCATAGTAGAGCATGCATTTTTTCTAATGGTTTTTATTTCCTTTGGCTTGCCTCGGTTGAGTACTAGGAGAGCATTTCTTGCTTTAGCATATTGCATGTATGTTAGTGTTGCCATGTCAAGCATGTTTACCATGAGGCTAAGTGCTTATTTGATATACATGTTTGAATGCCGGTGGATGGATGTTATTTCACTTAAGTTGGGATGATTTGATTAATGTACATATGAGATCACTTTTTCAAGTGGCACATATTCAAACACTTTTCAAAACGAACATGAAATCAAAGCGTTCCAAATTTTGTGAAATTAGTCTATACTTGTGTACATTACATAGTAAAGATAGCATAATAATCGGAACAAGAGCATATAATGTACATAAAAATCACATCATGATTAGTAGAGGCTGATCTTTGATCGGATGAGCGGGGTGCTTAATTCATGACCTTCCTCTCTCATACCTAAGTTCCCGAGCCGACCACTTTGATTGTGACGGACAGGTGGCCTTTGGCACGTGTCACGGGTTTCCTAAATTTCCCAAAAATATTTAGGTGGTGACACTAAAATCTGGCAATGCAATCCATTTTTGGCATTTTTGATTGTAAATCGATTTTCTAAAGATTTTCCGGATTTAGACTCTTTTGTGTTTTTCTGTTTTACATTGCACATGTGAAACCAGATTCAGAACCACGAGAGTGGGAACTGTAGGGCTACCATTTCCAAGGAGACTAAACCCCTACGAGGAGCACGAAAAGCAAGCTACACAAAGCAAATGCATGTTTAATATTTCTGCTATTAATAACAAATTAATATTTCTTCCATTTCTATTTAGAAAAACACAATCCTTTGGCCTTCGCTTATTTTTTTCCATGTTGGACAAGTATCAAAACCATAACCTTCGCCTAATATTCCCGGATTTCTGGTAGTGTTTGTAGGTCTATAAAGCAACCGAACAACAAAATTAATATGGAGCTTACATCAAGAAGGGAAGTAAACATGGCATTCTAATAAAATTCAAGCCATCACGAGAAAAAGTGAAGTATCTTGAGAAAGAAAAGTACAAATCTCCATCCAAGCATAAAGCAAACTTCACACATTCATCAATTGCTGGAAAGTCATTTAAGCATAACTAAAAATATCAGTAGTTTCGTTTAAACATTTAACATACTATCAGTGTTTTTTGGAAGCTAGGAGGATACAATGATTAAATATATGATAGTTAAACTGAATTATATTCTCTAAAATCTATTTCGTACATGATATTACTTTAGATAAAGAAAAAAAATTAGGAAACTCTTATACCCTATTTGGTTTCATTTTAAGAACCTATTTTCTGAATTTTTATTTGAAAAAATATAAACTGTATGAAAGCAATTAACAGGAAAAATGATCTATATCAATCTATACGCCTTAGAGAAAGAATTGTAAGCATATATAATCTATATCAGTATACTCCTATTTTCATTAACTTACCTACTAATAATATTCTTAAATTGTTCATTTACTTGGTTGTGGTGTTCCTAAAATCAATTGATATCTACATATCCCCCCCAAAAAAATTTATTAAATTAAATTAAATTAAATTCATTAAACCAAAATTGCTTCTTTCTTGTTTAGCATTCCCAAAGCTAGAAATCACAAGGAAACAATTGATACCGTAAAATGATTTTATCTTCGGAATTAGGGAGAGATGCAAAGAAATAGGAATGCTAGGACTGAACCAAGAAACATAGAATCTGATATTCATATAGATTACCAATAATACAATTTATATATAGATATAACTCTACTTCGCAATTTAAGTAGTTGTCTTCATGATTGCTTAAATAGAGTAACAGAAGTTTGGAATTAAACACAACTTGGAGCTCATATATGATTCAAATCTACAAAAAGAGTAAAACCCTAAAATGATTTTATCAAAATCCTATAGCGCCAAAAATAAAATAAAACCCTAGACTCGCGATGGTGAAATGGGGAAATAGGAGAAAGGGGAGAGAGAGAAAGAAAAACTTGAATGTGGATGAGAAGGGAAGCCGCGATTGTGAGTGACGGTGGCAAGAGCTGTAATGGTCAAAGGTGATGGCGAGAGCCGCAATAGTCAATGGTAGAAGTTCGATGGTGACTATTAGTAGAGATAGCAAGTCTGTAAGAAGAGGAAGAGCAAGCAACTGAAGGTGTTTATTTGGGTGTATGTAGACACTGATATAGAAAAATAAAAAGTAATAATAAAATAAAACATAATTGGTGAATTGGGAAGAAAATTTGAAATAACCAAAAAATTTGACACCTTTGCCAACTAAACAATATTGGTTACCGAAAATATATATTTAGTGACTAATTTTTTGGAAGATTAAAATCAATATTTATGTGATAACCCTACTCCGTATTATGTTTTAATTTCCTAATTGTGCTTATGATTATGTGTTTGTGGTGAATTTGCAAGTTAATTGTGTAATTCATATGGTTTTGGAATTATATCTGTTGCTCGTAGGAAAATCTGTTGAAATTTACAACTTTGAATTGAAAATTGAAAGCTTTAGAGGCACCAAAAATCAAAACTGATTGAATATTTGTGATCAGCATAATTTTTAGAGTCTAACGAGAAGTTCAGTAAAAATTTCATTCGCACTAAAATAATTAGATTAAATTAATCAAATAAGCTATAGGCTAATGATCTCAAGCTCTAATTAGCTAAACTAACCAACCTTGCTTAAGAAGACATATATTTATGCACTTTAGCTTTAGAAGCTAAGCCAGACAACAATTGTGCTGAGAAAAGAGAGACAAGAAGAGAAAAGAGGAGTTCAACATCTTTGTGAAGGAAAAGTTAGAGAATTGAAGACATAGAAGTGGAAATCAAGAAATTGACTTAAGGTATGTATAATTCAACTAAAACTCTTGGAATAACACCTCAATTGCTTGAATTCAAATACGCTAGGGTTTTGAGTTGTAACTTTAATGGAGCTATAATCATGAAATTGAACTTTAATCCTTTCTGTTTGCTTGATTTAAGAGTTAATTCCTTGGAATTTACTTGATTTGAGTTTGATGGTGAGAATTTGAGCCTTAATCTTTAGATTTTGTATGTTTTGAACTCAAAGAGTTACATGTAAGTGAATATCTAGTTGAATTTGAGAGGAAATGAATTAATTTAAGAAATCCTGAAAGATAGTTTTAAGATTGTGGGATTTAAGCAAGTTTCAACTCAATTGAGTTTGAGTTACACTTAAATTATGTATATCTATCATGTTTTTGAAGTGGATTTACATGAATCGAGGCTTGAAAATGAGTTTGGATGCATGAATTTGGAACCAATTTCGGACTACTTGGATTTACCAAGAACCACACGTGCTGTTCTGATCCCTACACATGTGGAACACAGGACAAAACAGAGGCTCTCATTCTATTTTAATTTCACATGCGGCCCGCACGTACGTCGCATTCCGCACGTGCGGCAAGGGACTTCCACACTTACGAAAAATAGGAAAATTTTATGTTTATGTTTGTTAACCTTTTTGACCTTTTGGACATGTTTTTGACCTCATGTAAGCCCTTCGAAAAATTAAAAGATAAGTAGAAACCCATAGAGATTAAGTAAAAGAAAAGTTATGGAATTGAATGAATTGTTTATCAAATTTGTATCTGTAATATGTTGTGTAGGTTACTTGCACGAGGAATCATCACAAAGCCAAAATCCCTATGAGTAATAAGTTTGTATACATATGTTCTTCATTGTTAGTTTGGAAACCATATGAAAGTGCGTATATAGATTTCTGAAATTGCCTTATGTTCTGAGATAAATGAGTTTCGTTGAACGCTTTATGAATGAAATGGAATGCTTTATGAATGGTATATGAATGAATGATGAATAAACGATATGTGGACCCAAGGTCGTTTTGTTTACGATACGACGTACTATGTGGGCCAGAGGTCGTTATGTACTATGTGGGCCCAAGGCCGTTTTGTTATATGTGGGCCCAAGGCTGTTTTGTTATATGTCGGCTCGAGGCCAGTTTGTTATATGTGGACCAGAGGTCGTTTTGTATGTTTGGGTCAGAGGCTGTTTTGTATAATCGGACCTGAGGTCATTTTGTAATATGTTGGGCCTGAGGCCGTTCCGTAATGTGATACGGTTAAGGCCATTTGAATTATATTAGACCCAAGGTCGTTTTGTTAAATTTGCATATGACTAAGCTTTTAGAAAGTTTATTGATCTATGATAAAATGTTTTCTTTGAGTTTGAATTTATTCATTAACTCTTTATATTATTATTACTTATTACTCATTGAGCTTTGCTCACCCCTTTATCCAATATCTGTGTAGGTGATCAGTATGGAGGTCAACCATAGAGTCAAGCTCAGGAATTGTCTATTTGGACCTTTCATGCCAAGCCTCCAAAATGGAGCTTTTATATCTTTGGTGTTATGTTTATGTTAGGTCTTCTGTTTGGTTTTCGTTAAATGGATTTTGGGAAAATGTAAACTTAATGGTAGTGACTCCTATGTATATTGGTTATGTTTAGAAATCATGATATGTGTATGAGAGTTTATCCTGATCATTTAAGCGTTTGGGTCATGATAGAGTGGTATCAGAGCCTAAGTTAATAACTCGCACGCTGGTCCATTGAGCAACGAGGAGTTTAGAAAAGAGTTAGGAACATTTACATTTGTGTTACAAGTGTTTGAATTAAAATTTGAATCCATGATCTTTATGTAAACATGAGAATGAAAGATACAAATACAAGTGTGCTTTCATAAGCTCCTTCTGGAATATGATGTATATGTGAATGCATAGGTAAGTATGATTATTGTTTGAACATGAACATGAAAATTGTGAAACCGCGTGTACATTTCTAATCTCAGCATGATAAGTAACCTATGTGATATGAGTATATAAAAAAGGGGGGGTTATGTGACTTAATGAGTAATTTTGATCTCGATAATGAATGTGTGACTTATGTGAACATGAACATATGAACATAGAAGTTAACTGATTTACGTGAACCTACATGTGCAACTCTATTGTTGATGTATGTTTATATATATCTAGCGAAATGGTGAAAAAGATGTATTACAAGCTAAGCATTGAGATTAAGAACTAAAGGTTATTGTGAAATCTCAACGATTAAAGGCAACTAGGATGTGTTTTCTTAAGAAGTTTTGTATTAAGACGAAAAGTTAAAATCATTATGGAATTTTGATGTTATAAGAAAATCGGAGTTTTAACTAGAACACTGGTGATTTTAAGTATATTGATTTGTGAAAATATAGTATTGCAAGGAAGTAGAATCTCTGATGAACTCTATGGAAGTCCTATGATTTATATGTAAACGTGGATTAAGCGAATATTTGGGAGAATTGAGGTATTTGATGGCCAATGAAGTGTGTGGAATTATGGTGATTGTGTGGAATTACGACAATATGGTGTTTGATCTATGAGATGGTGTGTTGATATGGTGAAGATATTATGTGAAATCTTGAACCATATAGTTTAAATGATTATGTAAGATGTTATGATCTAAATCAATTTTCGTTCTATGCTTTTAGGAAAAAGGATGGTGAAAAGTAAGAATGACGTAAAGACTAGATCCTTATTAAAACGATTAGACCAAGTAAAAGAAGTTTGAGAGAGTGTGGTGAAAGCTATGCAATGTTATGATAATTTGCAAAATTAGGAGGGGGAAGGATGCTTCAAGTCACTCAATCTAATGGCAGGTTAGTACTTAATGAAAAGATCAATGAGAATATGTTTAGTACACGCAAGAAGTCTTAAGTCAGAATTTGAGATATTTAAATTTTCCTTATTGTGAGAAATTAGAATTCATTTTCTTAGAGGGCTGAGCTTCGACCCAAAATGGTTATAATTGAGGAATGTGAGCAAGACCTAACCACTTATTGGATGTGGATGGTAAGTGAAGTTCTACTTTTCTTTCTGTTTTATTAAAATAGTTTAATTTGATGAAGTCATGTGCTCTTATGAATGTGTGTGAATAGGATAAGAGCGGTACTCCACTTTAGTAGACTACTACCTATATGAATTCGTTAAGAACATCGGAAAAAAGAAGATTTTTATGTACTCATACTATAAGCCTATACGAATTGGCCTCTTAGGAAACATAGTAACTTTCACATATGAATACTAGTCAAATTGGAAGTATGTAAAGTTCTGCTTTGATGCGTATGTCTTGATGTTAATTGGGTGTAACCCATCACCTTTTATTTTCAAAAAGGATTAATGAATTTCTGGAAGACACGATTTTGTTCTGAATCTGATATGTTTCTGTGCTGGATATGATAAGTCTCTCTTGCATGATTACCTTTACTAATTGTGTATAAGGTGTCTATAATATTTCTTTATCATCCAAAAATTTTTGCAATAACATACAATATGAAACTTTTTCTGGAAATTATGACATCAATACCTTGGACATAAACTAATATGATGTATTTTTTAAGGAAACAGATAGACTTTGTATACATTGTGTAAGCATTATTGATACACCTAATTGAAAAGATTTTGATCTCCGAAACTAATGACCTTCCTTTGGAAGGAATAGACTTAAATGCTTATGAATTACAGTGCTAGCCAACAAAGGAATAAAAGAATGTGTATGGGAATTTTATGGAAGGAGAGATCAATAAGAAGTTAGAATTGATGTCCTTATGTTTGTTTAATCGATTATTGGTAAAGCTAGAATTCATTTACTTGGACGGTTGAAACTTGATCTGAGGTGATTAAAACAATTTGAATTGTCAAGACTATTATTGGGCACCCTTGCTACCTATGAGTAAGTGTTTGTATGATGATTGGGATCAATATTATGTGATAGGTGTTTCGTTGTCATCTGGAGGATATACATTATTTGGAAATGTTATACTTTGAATTTGACTCAATGCTTGTAATGATAAGTAAATGATGATCATATACCTAAGCGAGTTGCTTTTGACCTCAAAAGTTAAATGGCTTTTCTTGAGGAGTTAATTGAGTAGATACCCACCCTATTTAATTTGCTAATGACGGTTTATGACTCATATAAGAATGACAAATGTTTGGGTTATTGCTACAAAGGAGTTGGTGGACCAAAAGTTGAATGTGTTATTAGTATTGTGTCAATGGGGTATCAACACTTGTTGATTTGGAAGACTTCATATAGGATGTGAATAGAGGAGTACTTTGCTTTATTGAAGTTAAGTAAAATCATGAATATCATTCGTGATCAATCCTTGACTATGTGGAAATATGTGAATTATTAGAAGATATGTGGTTAGATAAATAAAAGTATCTTAGTAATGTGATGGACGGGAGTAGTATGCTGGGGTCAATATGTTTGTGGCTTAATGATATGAGGTTGACTTCGAGATTACTATATGTTGCTAAATATCTTTTGGAAACAATATGAACAGGGATGAATCATAATTTGGGTTAGTCATCATTTAGTGAAAATGAGTTAAACTCCTATCATGAGAACATCGAAGGGTGAGAAAATTACTTGAGAAAGAGAAATGTAATAGGAGAGAGATGTATGACCTATTTCTATACGAGAACATAAGTTTGGAGGACCAAACTTCCTAAAAGGGGGAAAACTGTGATAACCCTACTCCATATTATGTTTTAATTTCCTAATTGTGCTTATGATTATGTCTTTGAGATGAATTTGCAAGTTAATTGCGTAATTCATGTGGTTTTGGAATTATATTTGTTGATCGTAGGCAAATCAGTCAAAATTACAACTTGGAACTGAAAATTGAAAGTCTTAAAGGCACCAAAAACCAAAATTGATTAAATATTTGTAATCAGCATAATTTTTAGAGTCTAATAAGAAGTTTGGTAAAAATTTCATTCGAACTAAAATAGCCTCCGTTTGGGAAGTGGGTTGGCTTTTTGGCTTTTTGGCTTTTTTGGCTATTTTAGCCTGGGCTAAAAAGCTTGGTTTAGGAAGGACTTTTTGGCTTTTTGACTTTTTTGACTTTTTTTGTGAGAGAAGAATGTAATGATTATAGGTTGGATGTGATGTTTTGTTTGTTATAGCTAAAATAGCCTATTTTGTTTTTTGTGGCTAAAATAGCCAAAAAAGCCTGAAAAAGCCCTTGCCAAACACAGGCATAATTAGATTAAATTAATCAAATACGCTATAGGCTAATGATTTTAAGCTCTAATTAGCTAAACTAACCAACCTTGCTTAAAAAGACATATATATATTTATGCACTTTAGCTTTAGAAGCTAAGCGAGACAACAATTGTGTTGGAGAAAAGAGAGACAAGGAGAGAAAAGAGGAGTTCAACATCTTTGTGAATGAAAAGCTAGAGAATTGAAGACATAGAAGTGGAAATCAAGAAATTGACTTAAGGTATGTGTAATTCAACTAAAACTCTTGGAATAACACTTCAATTGCTGGAATTCAAGGACTAGCATGAAGACTGAACACCTATTTAAGCTAGGGTTTTCAATTGTAAGTCTAATGGAGCTATAATCATGAAATTGAACTTTGATCCTTTGGATTTGCTTGATTTAAGAGTCAGTTCATTTGAATTTACTTGATTTGAGTCTGACGGTGAGAATTTGATCCTTAATCTTTAGATTTTGTATGTTTTGAACTGAAAGAGTTATATGTAAGTGAAGATCTTAAGAAATCTTGGAAGCAAGGGTTAAGATTGTGAGATTTAAGCAAGTTTTAATTCAATTGAGTTTGAGTTACACTTAAATTATATATATGTCATGTTTTTTAAATGGATTTACATGAATTGGGGCTTGAAAATGAGTTTGGCAGCTTGAATTTGGAACTAATTTCAGACTGTCCAGATTTACGCAGAACCGCACGTGCAGCTGTGATCCCCGCATGTGTGAAACACAGGACAAAACAGAGGCTCACACTCTGCTTTAATTACACGTGCGGTCCACATGTACATCACATTCCACACGTGCGGTAAGGGACTTTTGTACATGCGAAAAATGGAGAAAATTTTTGTTTACGTTTGTTAACCTTTCCGACATTCTGTACATGTTTTTGACCTCATGTAAACCCTCCATAAAATTAGAAGATAAGTAGAAACCCATAGAGATTAAGTAAAAGAAAAGTGTATGGAATTGAACGAATTGTTTATTGAATTTGTATGTGCGATATGTTGTGTAGGTCGCTTGCACAAGGAATCGTCACAAGGCCAAAATCCCTGTGAATAATAAGTTTGTATACTTATGTTCTTCATTGTTAGTTTGAAAACCATATGAAAGTGCGTAATATTCAAGCGACCTAAAGTGCGTAATATTCTTGATCCTCAAACATCAAACAATGAACATGAGAAAAAGCGAATTAATTTCAAGATAATTCGAGAATATCCTACATAAACACTGCAAACATGGAGAATATCCTACATAAACACTGCAGGGGCCGGTTTAGGAGGGCTTTTAACCTTTGTTTTGATCCTCAAACATCAAACAATCAACAAGGGAGCAAGGAGGACTAATGAGTATTGGTGTAACAGAGATTTCATCCAAAGAGGAGTATTCACATTGCATTGTGGCAAAGCAAATGCGTTTTTAATATTTCTGCTATTAATAACAAATTAATATTTCTTCCATTTCTATTTAGAAAAACACAATCCTTTTGGCCTTCGCTTTTTTTTTTTCCATGTTGGACAAGTATCAAAATAACCATAACCTTCGCCTAATATTCACTGATTTCTTGCAGTGTTTATAGGTCTATAAAGCAACCGAACAACAAAATTAATATGGAGCTTATACCAAGAAGGGAAGCAAACATGGCATTCTAATAATATTCAAGCCATCATGAGAAAAAGTGAAGTATCTTGAGAAAGAAAAGTACAAATCTCCATCCAAGCATAAAGCAAAGTTCTCTCATTCATTAATTGCTGGAAAATCATTTAAACATAACTAAAATATCAGTAGTTTTGTTTAAACATTTAACATACTATCAGTGTTTTTTGGAAGCTGGGAGGATACAATGATTAAATATATGATAGTTAAACTGAATTTTATTCTCTAAAATTTATTTCGTACATGATATTGCTTTTGATAAAGAAAAAAAAAATTATTAAACTCTTATACCCTATTTGGTTTCATTTTAAGAACCTATTTTCTGAATTTTTATTTGAAAAAATATAAATTATATGCAAGCAAATAACAGGAAAAATGATCTATATCAATCTATACTCCTTAGAGAAAGAACTGTAAGCATTAATCTATATCAGTATAATCCTAAAATTTTCCATTAACGTACCTACTAATAATATTCTTAAATTGTTCATTTACTTTGTTGTGATGTTCCTAAAACCAATTGCTATCTACCTATCCCCCACAAAAAAAAAATATATATTTATTAAATTAAATTCATTAAACCAAAATTGCTTCTTTCTTGTTTAGCATTCCCAAAGCTAGAAATCACAAGGAAACAATTGAAACCCTAAAATGATTTTATTTTTGGAATTGGGGAGAGATGCAGAGAAATAGGAATGCTACCACTGAACTAAGAAACATAGAATCTAATATACATACAAATTACCAATCATACAATTTATATACATATAACTCTATGTAAAAATTTAACTAGTTGCCTTCATGATTGCTTAAATAGAGTAACAAAAGTTTGGAATTAAACACAACTTAGAGCTCATAGATGCTTCAAATGTACTAAAAGAGTAAAACCCTAAAATGATTTTATCAAAATCCAACAGTACCAAAATTAAAATAAAACCCTAGATCCGCGATGGTGAAATGGGGAAATAGAGGAAAGGTGAGAAAGAAAGAGAGAGGGATAGAGACAGAAAAACCTGAATGTGGATGGGAAGGGAATCCGCGATTGTTAGCGACGATGGCAAGAGCCGTGATGGTCAAAGGCGATGGTGAGAGATGCAATAGTCAGCGGTGGAAGTTTGACGGTGACTATTAGCAGAGATGGTAAGCCTGTAAGAAGAGGGAGAGCAATCAACTGAAGGAGTTTATTTCGGTGTATGTAGACACTAATATAGAGGAATAAAAAATAATAATCATATAAAACGAAATTAGTGAATTGGGCAGAAAATTTGAAATCACCAAAAAATTTGACATCTTTGCCAACTAAACATTTTTTGTCACCAAAAATATATATTTAGTGACTAATTTTTTGGTCACCAAAGATTAAAATCAAAATTTATGTCATAACCCTACCCCGGATTATGTTTTAATTTCCTAATTGTGCTTATGATTATGTGTTTGAGGTGAATTTGTAAGTTAATTGTGTAATTCATATAGTTTTGGAATTATATATGTTGCTCGTAGGAAAATCTATTGAAATTACAATTTTAAACTGAAAATTGAAAGTCTTAGAGACACTAGAAACCAAAACCGATTGACTATTTGTGATCAACATAATTTTTAGAGTCTAATGAGAAGTTTGGTAAAAATTTGATTTGGAGTAAAATAATTAGATTAAATTTAATCAAATAAGATATAGGCTAATGATCTTAAGCTTTAATTAGCTAAACTAACCAATCTTGCTTAAGAAGACATATATATTTATGCACTTTAGCTTTAGAAGTTAAGCCAGACAACAATTGTGCTGGAGAAAAGAGAGACAAGGAGAGAAAAGAGGAGTTCAACATCTTTGTGAAGGAAGAGCTAGAGAATTGAAGACATAAATGTGGAAATCAAGGAATTGACTTAAGGTATGTGTAATTCAACTAAAACTATTGGAATAACACTTCAATTGCTTGAATTCAAGGATTAGCATGAATATTGAACACCTATTTAAGCTACGGTTTTGAGTTATAAGTTTAATGGAGCTATAATCATGAAATTGCACTTTAATCCTTTGGATTTGATTGATTTAAGAATCAATTCCTTTGAATTTATTTGATTTCAGTTTGATGGTAAGAATTTGAGCCTTTATTAGATTTTTTATGTTTCGAACTCAAAGAGTTACATGTAAGTGAATATCTAGTTGAATTTGAAAGGAAATGAAGAAATTTAAGAAATCTTGGAAGCAAGGGTTGAGATTGTGGGATTTAAGCAAGTTTTAATTTAATTGAGTTTGAGTTACACTTAAATTATGTATATCTATCATGCTTTTGAAGTGGATTTACATGAATTGAGGCTTGAAAATGAGTTTGAAAGCTTGAATTTGGAACCAATTTCGAACTGTCTGGATTTACCTAGAATCGTATGTGCTGCTATGATCCCGCGCGTGCGGAACATAGGACAAAACAGAGGCTTGCATTCTACTTTAATTACACGTATGGCCCGTACGTATGTCACATTCCGCACATGCGGTATGGGACTTCCGCATGTATGGAAAACAAGAAAGAATTCTGTTTACATTTGTTAACCTTTCTGACCTTCTGGACATGTTTTTGACCTCCTGTAAACGCTCTGGAAAATTAAAAGATAAGTAGAAAGCCATAGGGATTAAGTAAAAGAAAAGTGTACGGAATTGAACAAATTGTTTACCGAATTTGTATGTGTGATATGTTGTGTAGGTCGCTGGCATGAGGAATCATCACAAGGCCAAAATCCCTGTGAGTAATAAGTTTGTATACATATGTTCTTCATTGTCAGTTTGAAAACCATATGAAAGTGCATATATAGATTTCTGAGATTGCCTTATGTTTTGATATTAATGATTTTCGGTGAACGCTTTACGAATGAAATGTAATGTTTTATGAATGGTACATGAATGAATGATGAATAAATGATATGTGGACCCAAGGTCATTCTATTTACGATCTGATGTACTATGTGGGCCTGAAGCCGTTCTGTACTATATGGGCCCAAGGCCGTTTTGTTATATATGGGCCCAAGGTTGTTTTGTTATATGTCAGCCCGAGGTCATTTTGTTATATGTGGACCCGAGGTTGTTTTGTATGTTTGGCCGAGGTTGTTTTGTATATTTGGACATGAGGTTGTTTTGTAAAATGTTGGGCCTAAGGCCGTTTCATAATGTGATGGGCTTGAGGCCATTTGAATTATATCGAACCCGAGGTCGTTTTGTTAAATTTCCATATGACTAAGCTTTTACAAAGTTTATTTATCTATGATAAAATGTTTTCTTTGAGTTCGAATTTATTCATTAACTCTTTATATTATTATTACTTATTACTCATTGAGCTTCGCTCACCCCTTTATCCTATATGTATGTAGGTGATCAGCATAGAGGTCAGCCGTAGAGTCAGCATTAGGAATTGTTTATTTAGACCTGTCATGCCAAGCCTCCGAAATGGAGCTTTTATATCTTTGGTGTTATGTTTTATATTAAGTCTTCTATTTGGTTTTCGTTAAATGAATTTTGGGAAAATGTAGACTTAATGGTAATGAATCCTATGTATATTGGTTATGTTTAGAAATCATGATGTGTGTATGAGAGTTTATCCTGATCATTTAAACACTGCTCATTAGACGTTATTTACAATATTTGCTTCCACTTAAGACCCCATTATTAAAAACATTTGTTTTCTCTGTGAGGCCGTAGGTGATCGGGTGATTACTGGCCGGTTATGAACTAAACCTTTAGGGGCGGGTCTGGGTCATGAGAATTTATGTTAGTTTTTTTTTAGTTGGTAAAAATTAGTATACAATGACTAAATATTTTTTGGTCACTGAACATGCATATTTGCCAACTAAATTATGTAGTCGCCAAAAATCTAAAGTAAAATTATGCTAGTTATTTCGCTATTAAATTTATTTTAGTCAGCAAAAATTAATATACCACAGCTAAATTTTTTTGGTCACCGAAAATGCATATTTTCCAATCAAATTAGGTAGTCGCCAAAGATTTAAAGTAAAATTATGCTAGTTATTTGGCTACTAAATTTATTTTAGTCGGCAAAAATTAGTATACCACAACTAAAACAAACTTTAGTAACGTAAAACCTAAACTAATGCCGACCAATATTTTTTTCAAAGATTGGCCAATAGGTCCTAATATTTTGAATTTGTAATCCATATAGTCTCATATTTTTTCTTGTGATCCATTTAGTCCTTTTGGATGTATAATGACTCATTTGCCCATCACATTGGATTGTCACATTTAAAACAAGTAGACTAAGGAGTTTTTTAGTGTCACATCACACCTATAACATTAGAGTGTCACATTTGAAAAAAGTATACTAAGGAGTTTTTAATTTTTTTTGAGTGTTGCATCGTACCGGTCATGTTGTCACATTTGGAAAATGTATATTATGGAGTTTTTTGTTTTTTTAGAGTAAAAGTTTAGAGTACCACATCATACACGTCATGTTGTCACATTTGAAAAAAGTACATTAAGGAGTTTGTAATTTTTTTCAAGTGTCATGTCATACCCGCCATGTTAGAGTGTCACATTAATACTTGACATATTGGAGTGTCACATCATACTTGCAAAATTAATAAAAGAGTATAGATGTCCATCAAAACACTACCAAAATCAAAAATAGCATCACACGAAAAAAAAAATTTCTCCACTAATAAGACTTAATAGATCAACAAAAAAAAAAACTTGGGACTAATTAGAATACTCGTTGTTGAGATGAGATTTATTGGTTAATCTCCTATTGTGGCATATTTATTGACTAAATTTTTGTTTAGTTGTCAATAATTAATATATAGCTACTAAAAAAATTTAGTTGCTAAACCCTACAACAAATGCAGACCAATGTAATTTTTAGTCGCCTATTGTACAACTTTTGGCGACTACATCCCTTTTAGTTGCCAAATTTGGTCACCAAAAGCGTATTTTGTTGTAGTGTTATGAACTATATGAGGTTATTGTCAATATTGTGATTCAAATGATAGTTAATAATAGGTGTGTTATCCTATTGATTATATTTTAGTTGTATATCAGATTTTAATGACGGCTTATATGCTGTGATTGATAGTCACATTTTGTGATCTGAAACTTTATAACTGTGATTTTATTTCATTACTAGTCATGAATTATTTTAGTTCAATCTCAGATTTTATTAGTTATTAATCACACTTAAAATTTGTAATCTAAATGTTTATTATCATGGTTAAAACATGTGATGGAATAAATTTTTAATGATGGTAAAAAAGTGTGATAAAAAATAACCCTTAATAACCACACCCTCAAATATCACATTTTGACAAAATAAAAAGATTTGTGATTAAATAACATGCATCACGATTGAAATCTGTGATTTATTTATGATTTTGTAGTAGTATGAGAGTATTCTTGAAATGAAGATGTGTACTGAGGATAATTTTTCTTTCATGTGTGTATGAAAAAAGTGTTCATTAAGTGTATACTCTGAAAAAAATAGGTGCGTGAAAATAAAATTACTCAAAATTAATAATTACTAAAATTTCATTGAATTTCACCCCAAAAAAAGTTCCAATTTCGCAAGTGAACAAAAAATTAAATAAAATGGGTTACCATTTCCCCCTATAACACTCATTAAATACCCAAAAAGGAAAAAACACTATACTTAATTGCCTCACATACCCTCAATCCTTTTTACTATTTCTATCTCTTATTTATTTCTAATGAAGAGATAGCAATAAGAAATATAAAGAACTCCGTATCATGCCATATGCATAATACCTCCAATTAATCTTTTGTTTGAATCTTACTAAGTGTAGTCTAGGAGTTTCATCAGATCACCAAATTAAAATCTCTTTTGTTATTAGTTGGCTTCTTAGGACGGTCACCTATTACAAAGTTGTGTATAAAGAGAGAAGGTGACCAATTTATATATACTGGCATTCATTGAAGAACAACACAAAACAGGTAAGAAAGAAGTAGTATCAATTATTCTAGCATTTATGGCATTATCTCCAGCTGCTGAGTCTGCTATGAAATATGCAGTGTGCATTAACGTGATGAATATTTATTGCTTCCATCTGTTACAAATTTAAAAATATAGATAGTTCAAACAATAATTAATTAAGTAATTTTGAGACGTTCTGGGTTTCACTCTTAACGAGAATAGTTTGATAACTTTGTGATGGCATTAGATTTTACTACTAAAAAATGTTAAAGATTTTAAAATTTCTATCAAAAATTTTATCAAATATCTTATATGAGTGTGAAACTCACACTCATATGAGATATTTGATAAAAATTTTAATAAAATTTTTGAAATTTTTAACATTACTTTTTACTATTAAGGGGAGGATTCCACTCCATACCTTTTAATAAATTGTATGGAGTTAGGTAAAAAAATTTAAAAATGTCATGACATTAAGTGAAAATGACATCAACATGTATAATTAATCCTTTATTAAATGAGTTATCCATGTAAACTTCGTGTCATGCAAATTCGATACTAATCCAACATGTTTAATATCTGAGATTGTGTTATTTATTTGTTTGTAACAGAAAACAGTCAATGATGACCCAATAACTTTGTGTACAGTTTTACTCGTGCTATCATGGCATATTGAAAATATCCACCCTTAATTGACAGCGGTATTTTTGTTTCAATTTGTACAGCCTAGCGGCACCTCCACCCCCTTTAGATTATTGAATTTCAATGCTAATAATAATAAGGGTATGGCTTCTGTCCAGTTCGGGATCGGACTGGATTGGACCGCGTTGTTAGGTCTGTAGAGGCCCACTACGGGTCCCGTTTTGATAATCTGAACCGTTCAATGTGTAGAAATCGTCGAGTACTAAATGCCTGTAAAAAATCACGTTGATCGGATATCGATAGCTATGTGATTAAAATAGTTTTTTGTTAACCGTTAATTTGTTCACAGTCCAATTTTTTTAATACGAAACTAATTTGATCATAGAGCTATCGACATCCGATCAACGTAATTTTTTACAGGCATATAGTACTCGACGAGTTCTACACATTGACGGTTTAGATTAGCAAAACGGGACCCGTGGTAGGCCCCCACGGGCCCAACAGCACGGTCCAGTCCGATCCCGGACTGGACAGAAGCCATACCCTAATAATAATAATAATGATAATGATAATGATAATAATATTGTGTGAGACACTTAATTTATCATTCTTAAATATTAAAATTTTCAATTTACCTATAACTTGGTTTTGAAATTCAAAAACTTTTGAGTTTTCTTTTCATATGTTTTAGTAAATTGTTTTCGTATTTAAATTAACTTTTTTTTTTTTTTTTAATTTCCAAATTTACTTAATATATATCGATTTAAAAAGTAGAATATTTTTACCAAAATCTATTTTTTAACTAAATATAAATATATATTTGTTCTTTTTCATATTTAGTGAATTTGTTACATTTTTTTCACAAATATTTTACTCTTTAAGTGTATTTAAAAAATAAAAAAAAATAATTGCAATAAAAAAATATCAATAAAGACATTTAAAAAATGAAAAAAGCAAAAAAAAAATAAAAATAATTTTTTGAGTTTCAAAACCAAAGAAAGTGTATAGTTTTACAACTTTTTCTATTAATAAAATTGATGACCTCACTATGTAACAAAAATTCAGAAATGATGTAACGCCCTCAAAAAAATACAAAAAAATTCACATTCTTGACATGCATAGACATGAGAGAATAAAGCATATTTCTATATATCAGAGTATTCATTACAAAAGTATTACATGTTGACAACAAAAGTAAATGCCTTACGGGCTTATAACTTTCCAAGTCAACACTTGGATGCAACAAAAGAAGAGTCCTAACTCTTTATACAAAATAAGTCATTGGCTTGAATTTACATGTAATACCAAAAAGAGAATAACAAAAGATCCTTCAGCCTCTAAGCCTCCCAAACTACGTCCTTGGAGGTGGCATATCACCTGAACCTGAAAATGATGTCCCATATAGGGTGAGCCATAGCCCAGTAGAGATATACTAAGCCAAATATGAGCAATAACTAAAACATTAGTATTTGATAAATGATTAACACTTGTAAATCAACTTACAACACATTCTAGTTCCATGACAAATACATTCGGGTTTCATTCCACTTTCCTTTACTTAACCAATTTAAAAATCATAACAACGGCTCATTGTCTAGCCAAACTATTAGATGATACTACAACTCATATTAAAACACTTCCTTCATCCATAATTCAAATGAGACTACAACTCATATATAAACATTTCAATACTTCAATCATCTATGTTATACAAACGTAATTAAGATTTCAGGACTTTTACCTTGGACACTCCGACTAACTTAGTTATCAATGGAGTCCATCCTATATCTCCTCCCAAACAGGTTTGAGAGTGCATCCCCTATCTCCTCTCAAACCATGGAGTACATCCCCTATCTCCTCCCACATAACATACATATACAATGTATTTAAACACTCATCATATACAATGATCAATCAATACACATATTCGATGTATTATTCCAACTGTCATATTCAATGACATATTCAAGGTGATTAGTTTCAGTTTTCCCTAATCAACATACAATGTCTACAACTATCAAGACTATCCTCCACCGATAGCCCAAAGCAGTTATCTCTAAACAGATAATAAATTTATCAAACAGATAAAATATCAACATTTCCATAACTGAGTGATTAACTAATCCAACTACACCATTCAATCCCATAATTTTCCAATTTCATGATTTTCAACTCAATTTCACATTCTCATATCTTTCCCAAATTAATTACACAAATTAATTAATCACATTAATTTAGGGCTTTTCCCCCCTTTTTCCAACTTTCTCCCCAAGGCTCATTTTCATCAATTCAACAACAATAGTTCCATTTTCCAAGGTCTCACATACACATGGAGTTTTTAAAACACAAAACCCCTTTTTATATAATTTCAATACAAACCTTAACTTTCCCAAAATTACCAAACAACACCATCTATCCAAAATACCCAACATTTATGTCAAAACTCATAGAGAGGAGTAGGTTATCCCTACCTCGAAATTAGAAGCCCAAAGGAGTTGATGAAGAAAACTCAAAGTGCTTCAAATCCACGGTTTTTCAGATTAAAGTGAAGCCCACACCACCCTCTATCTTTCTTACAAAGAGATTTGGGTAGAAACACTCTAGAAGTAGATGAAATCTTAGAGAGAGAGTGTGTGTAGAGAGAGAGAGTGTGTAGAGAGAGGAGCAGCCGGATCTAGGGTTTGGAAGTAAAAAGAGATGAAAAAGTAGAGAAGAAGCTGCTGCTGCGAATTGATATATTCGAGGCTCGCTCGAGCGAAGGAGTAGTCACTCGAGCGAAGGAGTAGTCACTCGAGCGACCAGACACAAAGAAGCCTCGCTCGATTGCACAAAGCCTCGCTCGAGCCAACAATTCAAAGCTTCAAGTCTGCAACCCAAAAGCACGCTCAAGCGAAGGAAAGCTCGCTCGAGCGAAGAAACCCAAAACATACAGCTCGCTCGCTCGAGCCAAGAAACACAACCTTCAGGTCCAAAACTAGACGTAGACGCACGCTCGAGCGAAGGACCTCTAGCTCGAGCGAAGAGACACACCAGACCAATCTCGCTCGAGCGAAGAAAAGCTCGCTCGAGCCAAGGCTGCGTCTGAAAAGAAAACCTGAAGACCCACAATACTCACTCGAGCGTACAAACCCTCGCTCAAGCGAAGAAGCAAAGACATAAGACTCGCTCAAGCGACAAAGTCCAGGCTCGAGCGAAGAGACCAAAAATTGGACGGCAACTATTTGCTTCCAATCACAACCAACCTATTTCAAACCTGCCCAACACATCCTAAAACTCAAATACAAAGAATTTGAAGGATAGAAAGAGACATATACAACAATACTCAACCACGGAACCCAAGTTCAGAATACTGTACATAAAAGGAAAAACCCGGGATCGCTATAAATGATCTGCCAAACAAATTTTGTTAAAAAAATGAACTAGATAAAAACAATACCAAATATGTTTTGACTCTAATTTCTAAATTTTCATCTATTTTGCAAAAGTGAGTTGCTATATTTAGTAAATTATTATTTGGCGTTAAATGTTATTTGATTTGGTGCTAAATTTAGATTTTATTAGTAGAAGTTTTCATGATATGCTAACGTATATTGTTCAAAATTATAATATGTATTATGGTTTAAAATGCATGTCATCATAAGTGTAAATATTTCAAGGCAAAATTTTGGATGTCGTAAGAATATACTTTTTTTATGGCATTTTTTTGAATGCCATAAATATATGACTTAACGACTTAGATGATATATATGTTGTTTTTGACAAAATATTAACGGCTTGCATTAAAAAAATCATATAATACATTAACTACGACATGCATTTGATGCATGTCGTAAACATAAAGCAGTAAACAGATAATTTTTTGTAGTGATGACAGATGTCAAATTTTGATTTGTCAAATATTTCATTATATAAGGGTCTAACATCATGCCACATCATTAAGAGTGGTAAATTTCATAGATAGGTGTGAGTTGACTGAGTTACAAATGCTAGGTAGGAAATTCACCTGGTGTAATGCAATTTGATGGCAATAAATTGAGTAAAATTGATAGATTTCTACTTAGTCCTGAGTGGATTGAAAGATTCAAGCTCAAACTTTAGGGATTACCTAGACACATTTATGATCATTGTCCTCTAGTTTTATTGGAGGATAAAAGGAACTAGGGACCCAAACCTTTTAAGTTCTCAAATGCTTGGTTGTTGCACCCTAGTTTTGCTTCCTTTCTGGAGAAAGTTTGGACAGAGACACAAATAAATGGCAAAGCAGGTTTACTATTGCAAAGGAAACTACATGCATTGAAGTTAGCATTAAAGCAATGGAGCAAAGAGGTGTTTGGAAATGTTTCAGAAAAACTTAAAGAAACTGAGAGTGAACTGCATTCTTTGGATTTATTAGTTGAAGATAGACCCTTGGTAGAAGCAAAGTTGAAATTAAAAAGAGAGATAAGAAGTGAAATGTGGAGGCTCAATATAATGTTGGAATGGTCATTGTTGCAAAAGTCAAGATTGGAGTGGAACTTAAAAGGGGACAGGAACACTAGATTTTTTCATGTGATGGCAAGCAGTAGATAGAATAGGAATGAATTGAATTCTATTTTAGTTGAAGAGAAAGTGGTTAAGGATCCAGAGCAAGTGAAGCAGGAGGTATGGGCACATTTTAACAGGCATTTTACAAAAGAATGGAGGATCAGACCTGTATTAATTGGTGACTTCAAGAGTGTCAGTTGTAGTGATTGTTTTCAGTAGTTGGAAGTAGAGTTCTCGGAGAAGGAGATATATGCAGTAGAAAAAGAGTGCAATGGGAATAAAGCACCAAGTCCAGATGGTTTTAACTTAATGTACTTTCAGAAGAACTGGAAGCTGTTTAAAGAAGAAGTGATGCTTTTCATGAAGGAGTTCCACAGTTTGGGTACTTTAGCATATGGGATGAATAGCTCTTTTATCACATTAATTCCTAAGAAGGTCAATGCAGTCAATCTAAATAAATATAGGCCAATAAGCTTGATTGGGTCAGTGTACAAGATTTTGTCTAAGGTTCTTGCAAGTAGACTCAAACTAGTTATGCCAGAAGTAATTAGTGAAACTCAATTAGCTTTTTTGGATGGAAGGAACATCTTGGATAGGGTTTTCATTGCGAATAAAATTGTGGATGGGTGGAAGAAAGCCAAGAAGAAGGCGTTGTTGTTCAAACTTGATTTTGAGAAAGCTTATGACTCCATCAACTGGGGATTTTTGTTTTCCATGTTATCAAATTTCGGTTTTGGTTCTAAATGGATTTCTTGGATGAGGGAGTGTATCTCCACAGCTAGAATTTCAGTACTCGTGAATGGGTCACCAACTAAAGAGTTTAGTCCACAAAAAGGCCTCAGACAGGGTGATCCATTATCACATTTTCTGTTTAATTTGGCAGCTGAAGGTCTAAATATTCTACTGCTCAAAGCAAGGGTTATGGGATTGATAAAAAGGATACATATTGGAGTCAATGAGGTGGTTGCATCACATCTACAATTTGCCAATGATTCACTAATTTTCTGTGAAGCTGATGTGAAGGAGGTGATGAATCTGAAAAGAATCTTAAGGTTCTTTGAAATGGTCTCAGGGCTTAAGATTAATTTCCATAAGAGTGTGGTTTGTGGGGTTGGAATTTCTGATAGTTTACTCAAGGACTTTGCTACTTTTTTTAATTGTAAAACTCAGAGTATACCATTGAAGTTCCTTGGTCTACCATTGGGTGTTTCTCCAAGCAGAAAGAAGTCTTGGAAACCTGTCATTGATAAGATCAAACTCAGGCTTGCTGGGTGGAAAAGGAGTCTCATCTCCTTTGCTGGCAGACTAACTCTAATCAAATCAGTGTTGTCTAGTTTGCCTGTGTATTATCTATCACTCTTCAGGACGCCATAAGGAGTTGCTAAAGAAATCGATAGAGTACAGGCAACCCTCTTGTGGGGAGGCACATAATTGAAGAGAAAGATTCATTTAGTGCAATGGAATGAAGTGACCAAGAGCATTAATCAAGGTGGGTTGGGAATTATGAAAATCAGAGAGGTACATGCTTGCCTATTAATGAAGTGGTGGTAGAGATTTGCCAATGACGATGAGGCATTATGGAAAAAGGTGGTTTGTAATAAATATAAAATTAAAGAAGGAGCATGGCTTCCAAATCAAACTATTGGCATAAGATGATCTAAGTTATGGGGTGATATCCTAGTAGTGGCAGAGCATAGAAACAATCTTCTACAATTTTTTGTTAACAATCTTTAAATTATAGTGGGTAATGGGAGCAAAGTGAGATTTTGGCATGATAAATGGTGTGGTGGCATTTGTCTAAAGGAGGTTTTCCCTAGACTTTACTCACTCTCCACTACTAAGAATGGTTCTCTCAAGTTTTTTGTTAAGAAAAAAGAAAGCTCTAAGATGTGGGATCTCAGTTTAATAAGACCTCTGCTACAATGAGAGGGTGAGGAGGTATCCAGGCTCACTGGAGTATTCAGAGCAACCCCTGCATTATGTTTGGGTGAAAAAGATAAACCAAGGTTGTCACGACCCCAAACCGCCCCTAGTAGGATGGTGCCGTGATGGCCAGCAATCCGAGATTACCGAAAGCCACTTACAAAACTCACACACAATCAGAGTATAAATATATGGGGCTAACATGTGCGGAAGCAATAATTTACAATACAAGTGGTCCATAAGAGCAGTGCATAAGTCAAATGGAATGACATACATCTGTACATAGCTTTAAAACTCGAATACAAATAAAATGAAGTACAAAAATACATATTACATCTTGATAAAAGGCTTCTCAAGCCGACATAAACAAAATACATAAGCTTCAAGATTGCCAACATCCTCACTGCCAACATAACATGCATACAAAACACACATCTCGGCGTAGCCGACTTCTTGCTCGTTACCTACATATATACATAGGGAGGGTGAGCTTGGATACTCAGTGAATGGTACAAGTAATAAAGGGGTTAAATGAATGATACCCGAGAACTTTTCAAAACAATACATAGTATATCCTTGTCAAAACCATACATAACATAGCTTAGCTTGGCTTGAAATAAAACATCAATCGAACCTTGGGCTTTCAAAACTTACTTACTTACTTAACATACATCAACTTAAAACATGGGGTGATGACATTCCGGCAAAACAAAAGCATAACCTCGGCATTGAGCGCACCCGTTCATAGTCCGTCGGTGGCCGATATCTTAACAAGGGTGCTACTTAGGCTTAACGTCCCCTAGCACGAAAGGACAGTGCTACCTAGGCTTAAAGTCCCCTAGCACGGAAGGACTATGCTACATAGGCTTAAAGTCCCCTAGCACGGAAGGACTATGTTACATAGGCTTAACGTCCGCTAACACGAAAGGACGATGTTACTTAGGCTTAACGTCCCCTAACACGAAAGGACGGTGTTACTTAGTCTTAACGTCCCCTAACACGAAAGGACGGTTCCAAGAATGTCATCCAAAACAAAGCTTATACTTGATACATAAAATAAGGATATCATTCATGCTTAACAAATACCTTTATCAAAACAAGGCAAAGCTTTATCAAAACCTTATAACATAGCTTTATTAAAAAATACCACTCACACTAGTCTCAAACGTCGGGATAAAGCAAAGGTCCAAGTCCTACAAACACATGGCAAAGTCTACTGAACATACTTCTCAAAACAAGTCTTACATGCATGCAAATGATCTCGGGAAAACATGCTGGAAGTCAAACACTGTTTTACATGTCAAGAAGACATGTGGGTACCAACCAGGTCTTTGCCGAGGTCCCACACCTCCTGGCCGAGGTGTGGTTACCTAGGCTTCAGTATGCAGCTGTCTGCCGAGGTGTTACAAGGTGCCGGCATGGGTGTACCATGGTCGGCCTAGGTGTGCAGTGGTTGGCCTAGGTGTGCATGCAAGATAAACTAACGTGCAAGTGATCATGCAAGGTAGGCCAAGGTGAGATACGATGCTTGGCCTAGGTGTGTGATCTAGGCAAGAGTGGTCTCGGTGATCACACCTAGGGAAATGAAGCCTGGAAATCTGGGTTTCCTCCTTGAAGAACATGAAGAACATGAGCATGAAGAACATGAAGAACATGAATGCTAAAATCATAACTTGTTATTACAAGATCTGGGATTTCATGCTATAAGTTCGAAAACATGGACCTTGGTACCCATACTTGAAAATCATGTGGAAACAAACACAAAAACATGGATCTTGGCATGAGCTTTCGGATCAAAACATGACTTTTCTTGAAGAACACATGAATGCTATTTTCTCTTTCTAAAACCGAACTTCAAAGCAATGCATGGCTTACAAATCATATTCAATCATGCAATGCAATAACATGAACATAAAGAACAACATGGGTAGATCAAGAATCTAACCTTAGAACACGGATCTAACGGTTCGATCTCTAGGGATCAAGCTTGGAAATCTACCCTCCCTCAAGAACTTCTCTCCCTCTTCTAGAGCTTCTCTCTCCTCTTCAAAACATTGATAGAAATGATAGGCTTCTCCCTCTGCCGGCTGACTTAACACTCAGCTTGGACACGTGGCAATATCTGGTTGGTTCTCCTCAAAAAGGTGATAGATTGACAAGACAAGACTATGACAAAGTGTATCTAACAAGCTACTCGGCAAGGCACTCCGGCAAGTGATGACATCGGCTAAGGACAAAGTTTCGACAACTAAGGTGACAATGACCTCGGCTAGGAAGGACAACACTTGACTAAGCTGTGCCACACCTTGGCCTAGATGTGCCACACCTCGGTCTAGGTCATACCACTCCAGGACAAGATCACTTAGGTGCAAAGGTAACATCTCGGCCTAGATAATACACATCTCGGCCTTGGTGATAAACACCTCGGCCTAGATAATGACATCTCAGCCAATATGTCGGGGCGAAGATGGGGGTCAAACAAAGGGGTTCCAAGATAATTCTAGAGTGAAGATGACCTCGGCTTGGAATGATCTAGGCGTAACATAACTCAGGCTTGACATGACCTAGGCTTGACATCAATGAAGGAACAAAGCAGGCATACAACACTTAGACAAATCACACAAACACAAAACAAGACAAGATTCATGAATGCAAACTTATCAAGACAAAGTTATGTAAATGAACATGAACATGACTATGACATGAATGTGGGTTGTTACAACCTTCCCCCCTTAAAGAAGTTTGGTCCCCAAACTTCACTTACCTTGTTCCCAAAACGACTCCGGATGTCGTGTTCTTATCTCTTCTTATCATCCTTAGCTTTTACCTTGGGACAATCCTTAATACGATGACCCATCTCAGCGCATCCGAAACATGCTCCAGTTGTCCGATGATAAACTCCAAAATGTAGCTTCCCGCAACTTGTAGATGTCAGCCTGGTGCCACCTTCCTGATTCGTGTTATTGGGACTATCCTCCTTCGTCTTCTCCTCGGCATCATTCGGGTCTGTCTCTTCTTCGCGATTGTCATAGGTCTGCCTCTTCCTCTGATTCTTCCCTGAACTCTGACTTCTATTCAGGTTGACTTCTGCAAGGATGGCTTTATCTAACACTCCAGCATACGTCGCATGTTGAGCAAATTAACCTGATCTTGTATCGGCCCTCGGAGTCCACTCTCAAACTTGCGAGCTTTCCTGTATTCGTTGTCGACCATGTGAGGCGCATACCTTGCTAACTCGGTGAAAGCACGATCATACTCTGCCACTGTTTTGCTACCCTATGCCAACATCTGAAATTCTGTGGTCTTTCGATCTCGGACACTGAGTGGGAAATGCTTGTCATAGAACAACTCCAAAAATCTGGCCCAAGTCAAGTCTGGATTGCTTTCTCGAATCATCATCCACCATCTACGAGCGTCGTCTTCCAATGTGAAAGCTGCCAATGACACCTTTTGAGCGTCAGTGCTGGGAAAAACCTCGAACAACTTCTCCATCTCGAGAACCCATGCTTCTGCCTTCATCGGTTCTATACCTCCATGGAACTTCAGCGGTTTCATCTTCTTGAACTCTTTGATCAAGGTCAAGGTGTCGTCTCCATAAAAAGCTGGCTGCGGCTGCACTTATGGTACTGGAGGAGGCGGAGGTGGAACTGCATGTCGGCCATCTGTCTGCGCGGCCTGGGTGGAGGTGGTACCGGTGTTCTGCTGCCTTGCTTGCCTTAACTCATCGGCCAAACTTTCAACAATCCTTTCTAATCTGTCTAACCTGTCCTCGGATTGATCTCGGCCAACTAGGGGTTTACCTCTTCTCATGATGCTAGGAGTATGCAGGATGTGACTCTTAGAAACAAATGAACAAATGAACATGTACGCAAGTGAACATGATCATGCCGATGTAACAAATCCTCATGCTGAGATGATGCACACCTTGTCAAGTAGTAAGCAATATGATGCAATCCTAAGATCATTCTAAGGGACATCCTATGCTCTTTAGGACTCAAAGTGTGTGAATAACGTATACTAAGGAACTTGTGCTCTGATACCATTCTGTCACGACCCCAAATCGCCCCTAGTAGGACGGTGCCGTGATGGCCAGTAATCCGAGATTTTCGAAGGCCACTTACAAAATTCACACACAATCAGAGTATAAATATATGGGGCTAACATGTGCGGAAGCAATAATACAAGTGGTCCATAAGAGCAGTGCATAAGTCAAATGGAATGACATACATCTTTACATAGCTTTAAAACTCGAATACAAATAAAATAAAGTACAAAAATACATATTACATCTTGATAAAAGGCTTCTCAAGCCGACATAAACAAAATACATAAGCTTCAAGATTGCCAACATCCTCACTGTCGACATAACATGCATACAAAACACACATCTCGGCGTAGCCGACTTCTTGCTTGTTACCTACATATATACATAGGGAGGGTGAGCTTGGATACTCAGTGAATGGTACAAGTAATAAAGGGGTTAAATGAATGATACCCGAGATCTTTTCAAAACAATACATAGTATATCCTTGTCAAAACCATACATAACATAGCTTAGCTTGGCTTGAAATAAAACATCAATCGAACCTTGGTCTTTCAAAACTTACTTACTTACTTAATATACGTCAACTTAAAACATGGGGTGATGACATTCCGGCAAAACAAAAGCATAACCTCGGCATCGAGCGCACCCGTTCATAGTCCGTCGGTGGCCAATATCTTAATAAGGGTGCTACTTAGGCTTAACATCCCCTAGCACGAAAGGACGGTGCTACCTAGGCTTAAAGTCCCCTAGCACGGGAGGACTATGCTACATAGGCTTAAAGTCCCCTAGCACAGAAGGACTATGCTACATAGGCTTAAAGTCCCCTAGCACGGAAGGACTATGTTACATAGGCTTAACGTCTGCTAACACGAAAGGACGGTGTTACTTAGGCTTAACGTCCCCTAACACGAAAGGACGGTTCCAAGAATGTCATCCAAAACAAAGCTTATACTTGATACATAAAATAGGGATATCATTCATGCTTAACAAATACTTTTATCAAAACAAGGCAAAACTTTATCAAAACCCTATAACATAGCTTTATTAGAAATACCACTCACTTAGTTTTTGGGACTTCGGGATCAAAGCAAAGGTCCAAGTCCTACAAACACATGGCAAAGTCTACTGAACGTACTTCTCAAAACAAGTCTTACATGCATGCAAATGATCTCAGGAAAAACATGCTGGAAGTCAAAACACTGTTTTACATGTCAAGAAGACATGTTGGGTACCAACCAAGTCTTTGCCGAGGTCCCACACCTCCTGGCCGAGGTGTGGTTACCTAGGCTTTGGCGTGTGGTTGCATGCCGAGGTGCGCACAAGACAAACTAAAGGTGTGTAGACACCCCATTTTTGACCGACCTTAAGACTCAGACGTCACCGATTGAGCGCTTGGTGATGTTGCATAATGTGCTTGTTCAGAAGTTTCAGAGTCACGGCCGTGAGCCCTGCCTCCGGACTCCCGAACCCTTTTCTGTGCCTTGTCTCGGTATGCGAACCAGACTCAGTTTTCTCTATTTCTTTTCCTAAGGGGAGGGAGAGTACAACTTCACCCCTTAAAGAAGTGGTCTCCAACTTCACTTACCTTGTTCAAAACGGACTCCGAAGTTCGGTTTATTCTTCTTATCATTCCTTAGCTTTTTATTGGGACAAATCCTTAAGGATGACCATTCTCAGCGCATCCGAAACATGATCCAGTTGTCCGTATGATTAAACTCCAAAATGTAGCTTCCGCACTTGTAGAGTGTCAGGCCTGGTGCAACCTTCCTTATTCGTGTATATTAGGGACTTCTCCTCGTCTTCTCCTCGCATCATTCGGTCTGTCTGTCTCTTCTTCGGATTGTCATAGGTCTGCCTCTTCTCTGATCTCTTCCTGAAACTCTAGCTTCTATTCAGTTGACTTGCTGCAAGGATGGCTTTATCTAACACTCCAAGCAACGTACAACACTTGACTAAGCTGTGCCACACCTTGGCCTAGATGTGCCACACCTCGGTCTAGGTCATACCACTCCAGAACAAGATCACTTAGGTGCAAAGGTAACATCTCGGCCTAGATAATACACATCTCGGCCTTGGTGATGAACACCTCGGCCTAGATAATGACATCTCGGCCAATATGTCGGGGCGAAGATGGAGGTCAAACAAAGGGGTTCCAAGATAATTCTAGAGTGAAGATGACCTCGGCTTGGAATGATCTAGGCGTAACATAACTCAGGCTTGACATGACCTAGGCTTGACATCAAGGAAGGAACAAAGCAGGCACACAACACTTAGACAAATCACATAAACACAAAACAAGACAAGATTCATGAATGCAAACTTATCAAGACAAAGTTATGTAAATGAACATGAACATGACTATGACATGAATGTGGGTTGTTACAAAGGTGGCTAACATGCCAAACAGGTCAGTCATTTATTGCATCTCTCTATAGGCACTGTGAATTGGTTTTTGGTAAACTTGTCAGTTCTAGTAGACTGGTGTGGATTAATTATCTTCCACCTAAAGTTCAATTCCTTGGGTGGCTAGCTTGGAAACATAAAGTCAAAACTTCCGTTTTCCTCCAAAGGATTGGAGTTCTTGGTGAGGAAGCCTCCATTGTGTGTTTTTTTTGTAAATCAGAGACAGAATCTGTTGCATATGTACTCGTTTCTTGTCCTCTAGTTTGGAAGGTTTGGATTGGCCTAATGCAATGGTGGAGAATGATATAGGTTGTGCCTGGTTCTGTTGAGTGTTTGTTGCATTCGTGGGCTGGTAACTGCCTCGTGAAAGCTGAAAGGAGGATAAGGAAAGCTATTCCTTTGGTTGCTCTTTGGTCTATCTGAGAACATCGGAATGATTGTTTGTTTAATAATGTTTAGCCAAATATGGAGGAGCTGCAGCAGACAATTATTATCAGATTAGCTATTTGGCTGAAAGCTTCATTTAAGGATTCTCAGTTTACTATTAATGATTTCCTTTATAACATCTGGCAGATTAGAGTTTGTTTAGGTGGTAGGGTTCGATGCGATTTACAATGACAACCTTCAGGTTAAGGTGTAACAGCAGCAGCTTTTACGTGTCATTGCCCTAGTCTATAATCTGCTTTATCCTGGTGTGCAGTAGCAGTAGCTTTTGGTCTGGCCCTAGTTCTTGGTTTTGCTTCATTTGGTTCATATTCTTTAGGTTGGTCTGCTTCTTTATCTGTTCTGTTTGCAACTCTGTAGATATGGTGGCTGAGTCAGCTGGTTATTTTGTTGTGCTGCTAGTTCTGTTTTTTTTGTGGGATTGCTGATATGTTGGCTGTTGGAGTTTGTTGTTGAGGTGTTTGTTCTGTTTCTTTGGTTGGTTTCTCACCAACTCTGGGGGTAATGTTGGCACCATAAATCTGCAATTTTGATTATTATTTATTATTTCTATAATTGCATGACATGTGGCATCCTCCTACTCATTTAGAGGTTATGAGAAGTTATGAAATGTGAAAAAATGATGGAGAATAGAGTGGAGAACATGGAGTATAAATTGGAGGTTAAAAGAAGTTATGAAGACATTGAGGGATATGTGGCATTGTGGGAATGAAGATGGAAGAGTGGGTAGGTTTAGGTGGTTATTGGATAGTTATTGCTGGAAGTTTTTTTCCTACAAATATTTGCCTATAAATAGCCGTTCATGGCTACATTGTAAAAGATCCAGAATTCAAATCAAAGATAATTGATTTTAATATTTCTTGTTATTTTCCTTATCTTAGGAGTAGTTTAACATAGATTTATATTTCAAAACATTTATTTTCAACGTTGATTTATATTTCAAAACATTTATTTTCAACGTTTCCTTTTCAAAGTATGTTATGTACTTCATTTTCAAAGCGTAGGAGTAGAGTTAAGTAATTATTACTTTGATTATTCACTCAATCATCTTTCTTCGTCTCCCTTATTTTTCTTTTAATTTTTCTTTTCTTTACAGTTGGCAATTTTGAAGTCCTCTTTGTTGAGGCAAAAGAGCCGTCAACTCAGTCGCTTGATAATTGGCTTGAATTTAATCTGTAAGGATTTTTCAATCCTTACTAGAATGCTCGCATTTATGATATTTTCCTTCGTAGGAAAAATAAGTCAACAATTTTTGGCATGCCCAGTGGGACGTCAAGTGTAAGAAATGAAAAATGAATTGGATTTGTCCATTTTAAATAGCCTAAATGAAATTTATTGGCGTAAACAAAAAAGTTTAGATCTTCAAGAAAAGATCCATTTTCTTGATGAAATAAACTTTCATCCCTTACAATATTAATTGGTGGAAGAAGAAAGACACCATTTAATTGGAGAAATTCATTAACTTGATATGGAAATTCGTCAATGGAATGATAAGTTATCAACTCTCACTACCAAGTCTTTAACTGAGGCTTTAATGGCCGGAATTGGTGAATTTTTTCAGAATTTTTCCATGGTTAAAAATAGTAAAAGCAATGAGTTGATTTTATTAATGGCTCGAGGGGTTCAAGAATCCGTTTTTAAAGAGCCAAATTATGAAATTCAAAGCATTTTATGCACTTCCTTTTCGAAGTATAGGAGTAGAGGTAAGTAATGATTACTTTGATTGTTCACTCAAATGTCTTTCTCCGTCTCCCTCTTTCTTCTTTTAATTTTTCTTTTTTCTACACTTGGCAATTTTGAAGTCCTCTTTGTTGAGGCAAAAGAGCCGTCAACGCAATCGCTTGATAATTGGCTTGAATTTAATCTGTAAGGATTTTTCAATCCTTGCTGGCACGCTCGCATTTATGATATTTTCCTTCGTAGGAAAAATAAGCCAACATTTTTTGGCACGCTCGGTGGGACGTCAAGTGTAATAAATGAAAAATGAATTGGATTTGTCCATTTTAAATAGCCTAAATGAAATTTATTGGCGTAAACAAAAAAGTTTAGATCTTCAAGAAAAGATCCATTTTCTTGATGAAATAAATTTTCATCCCTTACAATATTATTTGGTGGAAGAAAAAAGACACCATTTAATTGGAGAAATTCATCAACTTGATATGGAAATTCGCCAATGGAATGATAAGTTATCAACTCTCACTATCAAGTCTTTAACTGAGGCTTTAATGGCCGGAATTGGTGAATTTTTTCAGAATTTTTCCATGGTTAAAAATAGTAAAAGCAATGAGTTGATTTTATTAATGGCTCGAGGGGTTCAAGAATCCGTTTTTAAAGAGCCAAATTATGAAATTAAGCTTGTTTTTGAGCCAAATTTGGCTAAGAATGATGTTCCATGCATGGCTTGGGGGCTTTCAAAACCAATTTTTAGAGAGTCAAGGCATGAAAATAACATATCTATGGGTGATTTTCATAAGCCATTAATGGCTAACATGGAAAAACAACCCACTTTGCCAAATAATTATGAAAATCAATTCGGCAAAAGTCATGTTTTTAAAACAAACATGGTCAAGAATAATGAAAAAACCACTGTTCATGAATTCAAAATTTTTGACATTTTTCAAAGTGTCAAAAAGTATGAATTTTCATGCTCATACTATACCATGACTTTTGTCGTTCGAAATCCATTTTGGATTTGTGGATCACATCAAACGTTGATTTTGATGGAATGACTAACAAATAATATTTCGTTATTGCAATATATTGACCCAAAAATGTTGTTAGTCGTTGATCCATAAAACCATCACCATTTGGTTTTGTGGTTACCTTCGAAGCATGTCTCAGGACACTTCGAAGCATGTTATTCATTGAAATATCATTTTATAGCCATTAATGGGTAGTTAAAATGTCAAACTAATTTCATAGTAATCCAACTCTTTGGATTTGGTTCGAAGAGATGTCGTGAGCACTTTTGAAGGACAACTTTGATCCTTTAGTAACGTATGTGACTTTTCGAATGGTGGTTTTATCATTAATAAACACCTTCGAAATGTAACATGGGACGAGAAAACTTTCGAAATGTGTAACTCCCTTCAAATATATGTAAAATAACAATTAATTAATTATCGAATAATGCCTATTTTTGGCATGATAATTAGTGGCTTTACTAATAACCATTTTTATAGCCATTTGTTACATGAAAGTGTAACTAGTAGTCTACAAAAATTGGCTCGAAGAACAACGGTTTTAGTATCTTCGGAGAATTAATAGTTGGTTTAAAGCATAAAATTAATATTTTTCATTAATTATGTGTGAACCAAAACATACAAAATTTGAATAGTGATGATTGTGAACCTTCGAAGCTTTGCCGAGTATTTATAAGGATGTAATTCGTCCTTTGTCGACACTTTCGACCTTCAAATGATGATTTTGGCCCTCTATACCACCTTCGCAGCTGGTTATTTAGCATGTGTAACAGTTTGCTAAGGTGAATCATTGACTTTGCCTTGAAAATATGTAGTTATCATTCGAAGCTTTTCTGCAATAACATTCCTTCAATGCGTGTATATATAATTCACAACATCTAATCATAATTTCATGCTCATTCGAAGCATTTTATTGGTGCTATTATATCATTCGAAGCACTTTATTGATATTATTTGAAGCACTTTATTGCTTAGATTAGTCATGTGTTTGGTTCAGCCCTTCAAAAATTCAAGTAAACATCATTTTTTAAAGGCCGCGAGAGGTAATGTTGGCACCATAAATCTGTAATTTTTATTATTATTTATTATTTATATAATTGCAGGATATGTGGCATCTTCCTACTCATTTGGAAATTATGAGAAATTATTGAAGCACTTTATTGCTTAGATTAGTCATGTGTTTGGTTCAGCCCTTCAAAAATTCAAGTAAACATCATTTTTTAAAGGCCGCGAGAGGTAATGTTGGCACCATAAATCTGTAATTTTTATTATTATTTATTATTTATATAATTGCAGGATATGTGGCATTATAGGAATATGAGAAATTATGAGAAATTATGAAATATGAAAAAATGATAGAGAATAAAGTGGAGAACATGGAATATGAATTGGAAGTTAAAGGAAGTTATGAAGACATGGAAGGATATGTGGCATTATAGGAATGAAGGTGGAAGAGTGGGTAGGTTTAGGTGGTTATTGGATAGTTATTGCTGGAAGTTTTTTTCCTACAAATATTTTCCTACAAATATTTTCCTATAAATAGCCATTCATGGCTACATTGTAAAATATCCAGAATTCAAATCAAAGACAATTGATTTCAATATTTCTTGTCATTTTCCTTATCTTAGGTGTAGTTTAACATAGATTTATATTTCGAAACATTTATTTTCAGCGTTTCCTTTTCGAACTATCTTATGCACTTCATTTTCAAAGCATAGGAGTAGATGTAAGTAATTATTATTTTAATTGTTCACTCAATCATCTTTCTTCGTCTCCCTTATTCTTCTTTTAATTTTTCTTTTTCTCTATACCTGGCAATTTTGAAGTCCTCTTTGTTGAGGCAAAAGAGCCGTCAACTCAATCGTTTGATAATTGGCTTAAATTTAATCTGTAAGGATTTTTCAATCCTTATTGGCACACTCGCATTTATGATATTTTCCTTCTTAGGAAAAATAAGCCAACAGGTACTAGCAAATGATAGAATGGGCTCTTTAGTACCAACCTAGTTGGGATGATTTAGCCCATTATGATGCTTTTGGGTTTTCCTCTCTTTTGGGTTTTCCTCTCTTTATTGATACATTTTGTTTTGTACCTTGTACTCTATTCTTACATCAATAAAGTCTCTTTCACTACAACATGTAAGAGTTTTAGAGACCAAATGTTTTGGTTTCTAAAAGTGAAAATTTTGTTGCAAAATATATTTAGGGACCAATTTCTATCGTCATGAGGATAGTCGCTAAAAGGTCGTCCCGAAAAGTAAAAAATAAGGCTTTTAGCGACAAAATTTTGAAAATGTCACTAATAAATAGACTTTTAGGGATAAAATAATTTGATCTCAAAATAGTTTATTTTTTTAGAGAAAAAATTTGGTCCCAAAAGGATAATAATTCATCACTAATGTCCAATTTTTGTTGCTAAAAATATAATTGCGACATTGTTTGCAACAAAATTATTTGGCGCCTAACAAGTAGTTTTATCCTTAAATTTTGGTCTCTAAAACTTAATTTTTTGTAGTGTTTTTTGCCGTTCAAAAAAAAAAAAAAAAAAAAAAAAAAAAAAAAAAAAAAAAAAAAAAAAAAAAAAAAAAAAAAGTGGTAAATTAGAAGGCAGACCATTGTTAGGCATTCATATCCCAAAAAAAATAATGGCTAATATTTCACTAGGCCTTACTAAAAGTTCATACTTGATGAATGAAGAAAAGATACGGGAGAAAACATGCCAAATTTCAAGACCATCTTGAATTGGTTAGATATATAGGATAATCTGGTGCTTGTCTTCACTTCTTCTGTCTAGCATTGCAAAAAAGAGAGGTTTCAATTAATAATCTGTTGAAGACAACTTCCAAATTTCTTCAAGTTCTCTGGCGAATGCCTTCTGTCTTCCGACTACAATGGTGATATGATCTTTGTTCTCAATCACCTTAACACGTGCACGATGAATTCTAGATTGTACATTGTAGCTACATTCTACAGGAATGAGTTCATCGTCTCTACCATGGAATATGGTGACATTGCATTTTAGAACATTTCGGACGGTGTCCAAGTATCCATCAATTTTGCCAGCAGTCCCACATATGATGTTGTGTAGGGTATGCCATGCAGCGTTATGGGTGTGGCAGCAAAACCCTTCGATCAAGAACGTTCTGATCCTGTAAATGTTTCCAAACTACCATTAATGAATAATAGCAACAGCGATATCAGATACAAGTAACTTTCTATAAGAAATTGTTTAGTTTATAATTGAAAATTTGTTGACCAAGAAATCTAAAGAGTGTACCAACATTTATTGGAAAACCAATTCAGTTTATTTAAAAGTTGCTTCTATCATTTTCAAGAAAAAATGTCTCAACAACATTTGACCTTGCTCGCCCAGCATGGTATTTAAATTGACTAAAATATCCCTAATTCAGTGACAATCTTCCCCCTAGCCTTTCCCAACTCATTTCCAGTCTTCTTAATTTTTCAGAAAAAGAAAAAGAAATGACCCCTCATTTAAAAAATTTATATAAATTCATTAGAATGATGTGAAGTTGCATTTTACAAATGGTTTTGGATTTTTTTTTTTTTGGACTTTTTATGAAATCACATAAATTTGTTTCTGAATGTCTGAAAACTGTTTTTGTACAAAAGATGAAAATAATAGAAAAATTATGGATATTTTTGAACTTTTTATTTATTGTTCTAAAAAATATACAAAAATAAAATACAATATTGGAAATACAATAAAAGAAGCCCTTAATGGTGTGTTTGGTTAAGGGGATTTGAGGAGAGATTTAGAAAGGGAAATGAAAAAAGTAGGTGAAATGTGAATAAATCAAAACGGTGTGTGAAACTATGTGAAATTTAGGTATATTTTATTCACATTTCATCTGTTTTTTCTATTTTCCTTTCCAAAATTCCGCTTCAAATCCCTCAATCAAACCCAGTGTAAAGATCACAAAGATTGTAGAAGAGGGCTCAGGCCAAAAAAATAAAAGCAATAAAAAAAATGTTTGGCATCTTATTAGTTTTAGCATCTTTAACTAGTCTTACTAAGTAGTAGTGTTGTTAATGAGTGCTTTAAAAATATTGATTAACTAAGTTCAAACTGATTATATATTGTTCAATCGCGCTACGTAGCTCGAATTGGAAGCCCCCCGAATCACCCGAAATCCCAAAACGACATCGTTTTGGGATTTATTTATTTATTTATTTATTTATTTATTCCTTTTTTCCTTCCCGTTTGTCTGAAGAAGAAGAAGACGCAGAAGAAGAAGAAGAACATCATCATCATCAACAACATCTTCTTCATCACATCATCATCAGCCAGCATTTTTTTTTCCCCTTTTAGACCTGGATTCAGATCTTGATCTACTAGAAAAAAAAAAAAAAAAAAAAATCAACAAACAATCAACAACAACAACATCTTCATCAGCATCACCATCACCATCACAATCATCAACACATCATCTTCATCTTCATCATCAACACATCAGAGCCAGAAATCGCAAGGGTGAGCATCCATCGTCGCATCCACCGTCGCACCCTCCATCACCGTCGCTCGCACCACCATCGCCATCGTCTCTCTCTCTCTGTTTCCCTTCTCTCCTCTCCTCCTCTCTCTTTCTCCATCTGTTTCTCCCTCTCTCTCCCTCTGTTTCAAACAAAAGGAGAAAAATAAAAAAAATAAACTGCCCAAAACGACGTCGTTTTGGGCAGTCGGGGGATTCGGAGATTTGAGGGGAAAACTTTCGAGCTACAAAACATTTCTGTATATTGTTTGTCACATGTATTTATATATATATATATATATATATAGGAAAATTATATGATACATAATTCATTTTGGAGGGTCTATCATATGGCATTAGTTACGATGTTAGTAGTATTTGATTATGATTTATTGTAATATTAATTATGATTTGGTTATATATATTGTAATGTGAGTTATGACTTATTATAATGTTGATTATGATATTATTTAGTTGTAATCAACAAAAGTCTTTTGTTATATCTTATATAATGTTTGGTTCTGATTCATATTTTTTATTATTTAGTTATGACTTAAAAAAATATTCAATTATAACATTTGTAATAATTAATCACACAAATATTAGGGCTTGCATAAGATACACACTATTTTGTATGGCTCATAAATAAAATACAATTATTGTAAATTTGCCTCATCAATCTCATCCTTTTTTTTTTTTTTTTTTGGTATACTCAATCTCAATCTTATCCATGTCTATCATAGGGTGCCTAACTACTTTTGAAAAGTCTAATACGCATGGCATGAATCTATGGTTCGTCCTGTCCAAATTTGAGATTAGTAATTCCACCGAATAATGTATATGGAGAATTATGAAATGCATTCCTTATATCATAGTAATTTTAGATCCTATTAAATTTTTAATGGTTAAAATTGTCTTTCAAATAATATTATTCATCATTTATGATTATCTATAATAAAATATGATGATTTGACATTTATTTTGATTTTCAAAACTTTAAAATATCAACTTTAAAATTGAAATAATTGAAAAAAATAAATGTCTTTTTTGAAAAAATGAAAAAGCTGAATTATTTTTTTGTACAAAATTGAAAATTTTGTGTCTATAAGGGAATATGATGATGGAACATTGATGTGCAAAATTAGAAAAAAAAATTAAAAATAAAAAAACAGATAATGTTATCAGTTTTAAAATTGAAGAAAATTGATAATATTATAGAATCAAACCAATAATAAAAAGATAAAAACGTTTAATCTCATATTCTCTTTTTCCCCCCTCAATTAGTGAAGCAATTATCTACAACATTACTATGCAAAATTGATAATATTCTTAGTTTTAAAAATTAGAAAAAAACAAATAATATTTTCAGTTTTATTAAATAGAATTTATTGGTTCAAAAAATCTTAGATAGAACTTGAGCTACCATAACATTTGTGAAAAGGATTTTTAGGTAATTAACTCAATAATTATATACAAAAAGGTGGAAATTACCTTTTAATTTACGAAAATAACCTCAGCATCTTCTTCTTCCTCTTCTTCTTCTTCTTCTTCTTCTTCTTCTTTTTTCTTGTAATTCTTGTACCACCACTGACAATCACTCCTCCAATTTCCCTGAGGCTTTGTTTAAGAAGTGAGTTGGATTTTTGACTTTTTGGGTTTTTGGCTATTTTAGCTTGTGACTAAAAGCCTTGTTTCGGTTGGACTTTTTGATTTTTTGACTTTTGTGAGAGAAAAAATAAAATAATTATAGTTTGAATGTAATATTTTGTCTTATTGACATTTAAACTTATTTTGTCTTTTTTTTGACTATTTTAACCTGGTAGCCCATGCCAAACGAGGGCTAAGTCTTCTCTACCCTCTCTCGTCCACCTTTTTCATTTTAAACCCTTCTCTTACCCACTTTCCGACTCCTCCCATATCATCTTCCAACTATGTCAATAATATACTTCCATCCACCACAAGTAATACTTGCACCTAACAAAAATTTGCAGTAGTGGAAAAGGTGGTGTGGGATCTCCACGAGCAGGGGTTAGAAGGTTCTGGGTGGTTCCTGTTGAAACAATTCATCTTGAATTCTTCAATGGTCTTGGGGTCTTCAAAACTTGGCAATATTGTGTCATGATTTGATTCTAGTCCAAACCAAATCTAATTAGATTCTTTCAAAATTGCTGATCGCATAAGAGTTTTGTTTTTTTCCTAGTTATAATGGGGTCTTTTGGGAACAATTTTTGACCTTTTAATTTTTTTAGTCAAAAAAAATTAATTTTTTTTTATTCAAAACAATCCAATTTTTTGTAAAAAAATCACTGAAAAAAACAAAAAAAATTAAATTATTAACTTTTTACCATCTTTCCAAAACAGCACAACATGGCCTTGGAGGAGTGAGATGAGCAAGAGGAAATCGATAATCATGGCGAGAGTGGGGGATTTTAGATAAGCGTTTTAGGAAGAGGGTTAACAACAGATTTTTTTTTTTAATTATTTACAATTTTTTTTGAAAAATATGTAAAAATATTAAAAATAATATGATGTAAAATAAGTTAAAAGCTAATTTTGCTGTCCAAATACGCCAAGGTAATGGCGGTAGCCCTCGGTGATGGTGAGAGAAAGGGATCGATAGAGATGAATGTGTGAAAGAAGAAGAGAGGAGTGATCATATAAAGGTGAGTGTATGGTAATGGATGTAAAATTTTTATAAAATTCAATAAAATGTTGATGTGGAACCTTTCAATTGGCTTTTCGTAAATTAGTATTTTACAACTGAGTCGTGAAAAAGTTAAGAAAAATGTTTGGTGGCCACAATTTCTGTGGCTCAAATGGTCTGAAATTGTTAAAACGACGTCGTTTTGACTTGTTTTGCACCCAAAATAACGTCGTTTTGGCAGTTTCGGGCCATTCGAGCCACAGAATTTGTGACCACCTAGCATTGCTGAAAAGTTAAACTCATTTATTTTTTGTGTTTTCTTTTAAGCCCGTCTGATTTTCGATATAATGGGTTAAATTAGATATTACATACGGTGGGATTCATGTATCTTATATTTGTAATTTTTTCTTTTTTTCTTTTTTTTTAACAGAGGATATAATTTATTATGAGATTATATATTTTTCAAAATTGGTAGATATATAATATCCCCCTCCCCTATTTTATCATATCTTGTAATCTTGAATAAAAGTTAAAAGGGCAAATTACATATACACCCCTCCAGGTTTGACAAAATTACAGATACCCCCCTGAGGTTTGAGAAATTACGAATTCCCCCCTGAATGCTATATTTGCATAAGAAATTAGGGGGTAATTTGTTATGAAATATAAACCTCAGGGGGTAAATTGTTATGAAAATACAAACTTCAGGGGGCGGGATGTAATTTCCGAAACCTCAGGGGGATATTTGTAATTTAACCAAACCTGGAGGGGTGTATATGTAATTTGCCCAAGTTAAAAAGACCAATTTATTTTTTCTGGTCTATCTAATATGCGGTCTTTTAACCAGTTCAGTTAAAAGCTGTGTTTACGACTTGGGGGTTAAAAAGTTAGATGGCATTTTTAGTTATCTCATTTGACGGTTCTAAAAAAGTTATAATTATATTTTTTATATTATTTAGGATTATACCTAAGTGAAGATGTAAATTTCTTAAATTGAATGGGGTAGTTTGATCATTTTATTATGATATTACATCATAAATAAATATTAACTAAAAGTAACTTTTAACTAGGGGTGTAACTCGGACAGGTTCGGTCGGGTTTAGAGGCTGTCCAAACCCAGTCCAAGTTGTGCTGAGACCTACTCAAGCCCGAATTGTAACCCGAGGTTGTCTGCCCAAGCCCGACCCGAGTTAAACCAGAATTGCCCGAGTTGCCCGAATTGTAAATGAATTTCATTTTTTTTTTTTTGTAACTATATTATTAAATTATTAAAATTTGACTCTATTTATAATTTTTTTAATAGAAAATCATTAATACCATCAAAACAAATAATTTATATAATGTAAGAAATATGCCACTATAGTAGTCCTTACAATTTATGAGTGAAAAAAAAAAAAAGTAAGATTTTAATTTTTGTTATTTGTATATATAATATATATTCAATATGATTTAATAGTATAAATTACTTTAAATATCAGTAATGACTAATAATTTATATGTATATTTAATATTTTTTATATATTTATATATGTAAATTTGGTTTTCGAGTTGCTCGGGTTGTGTGACGTCTTTGCCCAAGCCCGTCCAAATTTAATTCGGGCTCTGAATTTTTGCTTGAGCCCATACCGAATTTGAAAATATTTTGTCCAAGTCCTAAAAAAATTCAGGCTGAGCTCGGGTTGCTCGAGTTGAACCCACTCAAGTTACACCCCTACTTTTAACTATCTTTTCAAATCATTTTCTAAAAAAATCAAAATACTTAGTAAAAGTAAAAAATCAATTTTTTACTATCTTTTCAAAATACCTCTATATACAAACATTACGGTTCAATGAATCAAATCTGCTGCTCAAAATATATCCAGACAAAAAACCAGGAGCTCTGGTGTAGATCAACTGTGATTTTCTGACGATTTTCCATCCACATAATGCCAAATATATAGGTTAGAAAGTGATTTCTTATCTTCATGCCTAACACATTTTGAAATCATTAAATTTAAAATATAGACACATTTTGAAATCATTAAATTTAAAATATAGATTTAATTTTAAATTTAAAAAACATTTTTTTGGTAATTATTTAACTTTTAGATATATAATATAAGAGAGGAAAAATGTTAGGATTCTTTTTTTTTTAGACTTCCATAAACCTTTTGAGTCTCAATCATTGATATATTTGTGAGATCTACTCATATATATATAATATATATTAGCATTCACACATTAATAATTAAGATTTAAAAAGGGTTAGGCGTCTCAAAAAAAAAAAAAAAGGTCACTAGTGTGTTTCAAGTGTAAATCAACTGTGATTTTCTAACTATTTTCCATCCACACATAAGCCAAATATATATTGTTAGAAAGTGATTTCTTATCTTCATGCCTAACACATTTTGAAATCATTAAATTTAAAAATATAAATTACATTTTAAAATTTAAAACAATTTTTTTGATAATTATTTAACTTTCAATATATAAGAGAGGAAAAATGTTTAGGACTCTTTTTTTTTCAGACTTCCATAAACCCTTGAATCTCAATCTTTGATATATATTTGAGATCTATTCAATATATGTATAGCATTCCACAATTAAATATTAAGATTCAAAAAGAGTTAGGAGCGTCTCAAAAAAAAAAAAAGAGTCACTGTGTGTTTCAAGTGTAAATCAACTGTGCTTTTTTGACGATTTTCCATCCACATATAATGCCAAATATATATGTTAGAAAATGATTTTCTTTCTTCATGCCTAACAGATTTTGAAATCATTAAATTTAAATATAAATTTCATTTTAAATTTTAAAAACATTTTTTTTTGGTAATTATTTAACTTTAGATATATAAGAAGAGGAAAAATGTTAGGACTCCTTTTTTTTTAGACTTCTATAAACCTTTGATTTAATTATTGATATATATGTGAGATCTACTCATATATGTATAAGACCCACGCCATTGATAATTAAGATTCAAAAAAAGTTAGGAAGAGTCTAAAAAAAATAAATAAATAAATAAATAAGGTCTCTGTGTGCTTACAAGTGTAAATCAATTGCGATTTTCTGACTATTTTCCATCCACATAATGCCGGATATATAGGTTAGAAAGTGATTTCTTATCTTCATGCCTAACAGGTTTTGAAATCATTAAACTTAAAATATAAATTTAATTTTATAATTAAAACATTTCTTTTTTGGTGGTAATTATTTAACTTTTAGATATATAAAGAGAGGAAAAATGTTAGGACTCTTCTTTTTTGGAGACTTCCATAACTCTTTAAATCTTAATCATTGATATATGTATGAGATCTACTTATATATGTGAAGGATCCACACCATTATAATTAAGATTCAAAGAGAGTTAGCGGCGTCTCAAAAAAAAAAAAAAAAAAAGAGGTCTCATTGTTGTATAAGAGAATGCACCCTGTGTTTTTTATTTTTTTTAATTTACAGGAAAATCTTCCTACTCTCCTTCAGGTCTTAGGTAGTGCTCCTTGCAGAGATCACCATGATGTCCTATTAGCTGTTTCGAGTGAGGAGACTATAACTTGGCAACTTGTCTGATCTCCCAAGACAAGTTCCGCTTAAGTCAGGACTCGCACAACGAGGGAGTAATTGAACCCACACCAAGTGCTGATTAGACAACTTGAGGCCTAACATCCTAAACCAATTATAACTTCGCCCAGGAAATTAAGCCGGAGGGAGAATTGGAACCTGTGACTTGGGGCTTAATCCCATATCTTAACCACAATGTCACCCACCCACATGTTACATCCTGTTAATATGAAATGGGTGTGTGAGAACAAAGAGGACCCTTTCAGTCATATAATGTAACAACTAGAATGCCCAACAACATAAAGGGGCCGCTATGGGTAAATCAACCACACCACCTGAGTTTGTGTCCCAATGGGCTGGTCGTTCGATCCTATAGAGTGATAGTGCAACCCTGTTTCACTAAATGATCCAAAGACTGATAAGTTCCCTCACTAAAATGACTTCACGAGGGAAATAAGAAAAAAAGAAAAATTTCTTGAGTTGAACCAGGTTTTAGAAGTACAACGTGAGAGAGGAGGAGGAGAGAGTGAGGAAATTGATTGAGAGCCCACCGCTGCCCCGTTACACTGACACCAACAAACGCACCGCCTGATTGAATCAAATCTGTGGCTACTCAGATCCTTCGGGTTCTTTTCCAAATCTGAGCGGTATCTTACAGATTTATGTTACTTGAAACGTGAGTGGTTCTGGTACAGAGAATGAAAATGGAAACTGATACGTCACATGTTCTAAAATGTAGTATGATAGGGATAGATTTGTATATATTATACTCGCAAATTTAAGATACTTTTAGAAATAATTTTTTTTAACTATTAAGCATCTAATAAAATTTAGTTTTTCTTCTACATATAAAAAAACCGACGATGCTACGTAGCTCAAATTTTGTGGCTCAAAAGTGGCTCAAATTGCCAAAACGACGTCGTTTTGAGTACATAACAACATAAAAATGGCCAAACGACGTCCCATTTGAGCCACTTTTGAGCCACAAAATTGAGCTACGAGACATTTTCCTAACAAAACACTTCTATGAGTATTATGACTCTTTTTTTATGTTTTGTTTTGTCAAAACTTAACTTACTTTAGATTTTTATTCATTATATTTGATTTTTTCATCTTAAGAAACATTAGAAAATTTATTTAAAAAATTTTTTGGATCGTTTCCAATCGTAAATTTTTATTGTTATAAATAAAAAGTGTACCATATTTTAAAACGTGTATCAATACCTAATTCAATAGGATAATTAACGTTTCTGGTAACACAGACTCAGAATCTGCCTTGGTTATCTTCCTACTTCTTCGCGCACTGGCTTATACCCTCCAAAATGAACCCTTTCATTTACATGGTGCCTGGCGCCTTAGAGTTTTTTCAATGCACCATGTTTTAACATTTCTTTCTGGCATACAGTCAATTGAACCCACATTTAAGATTCAGATTCAGAGCATCGAATGATCTGTGGTCCACAACATAAAGCAAGGCAAGTTTTGTGATACTAAGTTGAATAAAAAAATCAATACTTACCTCAACTTTGGTTCTATTTACTCGACTAAGAAAGAGTTTCTTTCAGAGTCATCAACAACCGCTATACACTTTTCAAAACTATCAAAACCAATCCCCCATTAATTGCTAAGATAGCCTCCTAACTTCAACAAGTCAATTATTTTCCTATAGGCATCGCACCAAAGAACCAGGGTGATCAAATCTATTGAAGGAACTTCGCATATATAAAATAAGAAGAAAAAAAGAAAGAGAAGAAATATAATTAGAATATCAATAACAAAAAAAGGGTCCAAAATTTTTATCCGTCGATTTATGTCGTCTCTCAAATAAACATTTAGAAGGAATATCTGGACCAAACATCCCACTGGTCCGAACCGACCGTCTCCGATCCGAATTTTAAAACATGCTCTCATGTGTGTTCTGATCTAATTCAAACTAGAAATATTTTTTTCTTTTTCTTTCGGTTTTAACTCACCAAAATTTTGTGAGTGGGAACTTATCAGCCGCTTGGATCACTTTAGTGGACAGGTGTTGTACGTCTAGAGGATCACTTCACAGTGTCACTGTAGAGAATCCGAACACAATGGGTGTGGTGAAGTTCAGTTAAAAAAATTAAAAAAATAAAAGTATCCAATCATATGTTTCTTTTTAAATTTTTTTTTTTTATAAGTCTTTTCATAAAAATTAAAATAAATAAAATAATCAATTCTCAAAGGATTGGATCTGGCGATGTGAACTACTCCTTCCATTAAGCGTCAGGGTTCCATGTATAGATCTACAGCCGCGCTTTATTTTGACCACCGCGTGCTACACTTCATCATGTAATTAGAAATTAAAAAATAATAAAAGAAATAAATAAAAAATCACTAGAGTTAATTTAATGATTCATAATTGGGGAATTTATTAGATATATTGTCTAAAAATTTTAATAATTCGTTGAATTTAATATTGCTCATCATAATATCTCAGTAAAAAATGTCAAGTCACCTTCTTCTACTCTTAAACAAATCGAAAATAAAACAATGATGAAGGAACCTCCGTCAAATTTCCCATAATTAACCATCCCTCTCTCACCAAGAGTAGCCCCACATGTGCATGAGCCGACCCCATTCTGGGTAATTTATAAACTTTGGTATAATTAGCATTGGATTGTTTGGACCAGACTTATTTGCTCATAAATTTTGTTCGTAAGTTTTTTCTACATTGATATGATTAGAAATACGTATGAAGGTGTGGGTAATTGTGTGTGGTTTCTGATCACACTGTCAATATTAGTAGCTTAACTGGAGAGCACGTGGCAGAATAGATTAAGTCTCGAACGACCTGCAACAGAAAGAAGAGATTCCGGCGGTGGTTTCGTCAACCCGGGGGCACTCCGATGATCAGTCAGTTATCTCTCAACATAGCAAAGTACTTAACTCACTTTAGAAAATATAAATTGCGTACTTAGACTCATGGAACGGCCTCTCTTTTATAGCCAACACAATCCTAGTCCAAAGAAGCCCTAGCTCTAAATGGCTTAGGAATTACTACTAATCTTGGACTTCTAGTAGGATTAGATAAACTCTCTAAGAGTATATCTTTACCCCTGAAGTCCCTCTCGATTCTAGACTCTTGTCCCCTTATCCGACTTATCCGCGGAGTTCTGGTATTCCTCGCATATAACCTCGCCTAGCCGAAGATCATCTCGGCATCAATGACAGGACACGTGGCACCTCAGCTACACTTCGGTGTCACTTGCACGTTTGGCACTCAGAAAATATGTCCCACAACTGGCCTCCTGGTTCTATTACCTCAGCATCTTAAGGTTGATGGAACCTTATACCGCCATATCGTATAGCATGTTCGGCTATCTTGCTCTTATTCATTCATTGCCGAAGTCATAACTTTATTGTTTAATACGATCAAAGACCTACAGTCTACTTCATGCAATGTTCTGGAACCAACAACCAAGTTCGTTTAAGCGGATCGTCCTATTAGCTGAGGTTTCTGTCCATTATATTGAGAAATTCATAGTTTTTCAACATCGTTATTAGCGTGTCACGCATTGCTAATCAAACGTTTCTGCACACGCCTCCCCCAACTGGACCGTGTCCGATACGCGCCATTAAGTCGCCATGCGCCTACGTGCGTCGTCTGACAAACACATTGTTTTAGACACATCAATTGCGTTTTGCCGCTCTTCGAGTTTTTGCAAAATCTTCTTCCCTCTCTCCTCGTCTTCTCCCTCTTCATATCACTTTCGCGAAAAAACCGCCTCTCCCTCATCTTACTTCTATGCAGATCCAACCATTGTCTCAGCTCACAAGCTCTGTGATCGCTTCCCAGTCTTTCCCTCCGGCGAAGTTTCACGCGCTCTGTCGTTTGCTGGTTGTCGTCTGACTCGGCGAACTCAACGCCCAGCTTCATTTTTTCTTCGGTGAGTTACTTATTCTCCTTTATCACCTGTGTTCTCTTCAAAAAGCTTTACTTTATTATTTGTTGCTATTGTTGTTTGCTCAGTTCTTGATTTACTAAAATCACGTTCTGAGAAACGTTTATTTTACGATTTGCTTTTGCCCCAATTCGTGTCTTGAATACACACACTGGCTCACAAATTTGTTCATTTTGCAACTGTTCTTGCCCTGCACCCTTATTGCACACTTTGTTCACAGTGTTCTTGATAGTTCATCACTGTTCTTGATTCTGACACGTTCTTGTTTTCTGTTTCTGTGTCTTATTCTAGATTCGTGCCTTTCCAATCTCATTTTCCATAATCTATGGTTTGAGATTTGCTTGTAGAACCCACAAAATTTAGGAAAAACTGAAACGAAATTACCCTTAAAATTCCCCACAATTCTTAGCCCCAACTTACATTAAGTTTTTAGCTGAGGTCCTTCAAAACCGTTCACAAAACCACTTCTTTCTGAAATCCTACACTTCCGCCTCGAAGCAACATCAATGGGTATGTGGAAAGTATAGGGTAGACACCCGACGCAGTTTAGAATACTTTAGGCAGGAGTTTTCCATTCGCCGATGTTCCACTTTAGATGGCTGGGGAGGAGACTCCATTATGCCCACAGTCAGCTCATTGCTTTCTCGTCGTTCCTTCATTGAGTGTGGAACTCAGGCTTCCACTAGACATCCTTTTCCGAGAGTCCTCCATTATTACAGCTAACCCAATGCAGTTTAACCATTAACTCATACAAGTCTTAATGTATCATAGGCCTTAGCACGCTGAGAAAATGGCTAGGGTGACCGTAGTGCGACATCCTAGCTGCTACAACCATGTGTGTCCTCAAATTAAAAAAAGGCTATTTCTACTAACCTCAAACCGAGGTCCTGAATACAAAACTTGTTGCCGACCTCCCAGAACTCGCAACAAGGAGCGGGATGATTACTTTCATTGTCTCGGGCTACTGGGAGTTTGCTCTAGATGACGACGTTCAACCTCTCCCTCTCAGCCGAACAGTATTCGTAGAGGGTAATGGTAAGAGCCAAGTGTTATATTTTTTCAAGCCTTTAAATACTTCGTTCTTCCATATGTTCTAACATTGTTTTCTTGGCAGTTCCTTCCACAACCACCGCAAAAGACTTCCACAAAGTCCTTCTTTTCCTAGCAAAGGATCTTAAGAAGTTGCTGACTGCTAATCATAAGCGGAGAGCTCCTTTATTGCTCAACTTCATCCGGCCTATAAGTGGTACTCCGACGTCCGCAAGGAAGCAGAAAAGCAAGTCTCTTCTCTGCACAACTCCACAACAACTTTCAATCATCCTCAGCCAGATCAGGGTCAACTCAGATCCCAGCAAAACGACCATCTACCTCAGGCTCCACAGCTGATCCCTCCATCTCAAACGCCGGACGAAGGGCGTCGAAACTGCATCGCCACTGGAGATGGGCCGCAAAAAAAACAGTCACATGAGGATCTTTTGGCCGACATCCCTACCACTGTTGACGCTCAAGCAGCACTATCTCAAAGCTAAACCAAAGCCGAAACAAAAACCGCTGAAGAAGGCTCACCAAAGGCAACGGTGACTCAGATTGATACTGAGGACACCTTGCCAAATTTCAATAATTGGCCTGAGAGTGAAAAGACCACTTACCGCCGCCGAGAAGAGGCCGCCGAGGCCGACACTATCCCAAATCCACTCGTCAAAAGGCCAAGGTCTGAGTCGCCACAACCTCGGGGCCAATGAAGCCAGATTCCCCTAGCCTTCCGAACACATCTGATGACAGCCAGTCAAGCTAGCGACAGTGCGACTGATTCTCAAAGTCAGCCGTCGCCTTTCTACGACTTACTCTTTCCAAACGATACTAACGCGAAACGCCAAGATGCGCGAGTATGAAAACTTCGCTTCTGATGCTCCAGATTCTTGTTCAAGTAAGTCTCTTACACTTTGTATTTTTCTTTCCTCTATTTTTCATAACTTTTAGAATTTCTAATACTTCTGATCTGTCCTTTTCCTTCAGGCAATCCAGCACCCCATTCCTTCCTTCAATACAATCTTTTGAGTGAGGAAGCAGTTGGGCCGACAAGATCAGGGGAGGTTCTCCTGGTTTGCAGAAGACCCTCAAAAAGACGAGAGAAAGATTAAAGACCTTGGTTAGATCAGGCCGAGCAGCCATCAACGGCTAAAGATGAGGCCGAAGAGAAAGCTGATCTGGCCAGAGCGCCATTGCCAAGGTCCTCACAGCTGAAAAAAGGAGCCGAGAAAAGATGGCGAGTCAAAAAAGAAAACTATACAGATGCCCTTGGCTATAAAAGCTGCCGAAATCAAGGCCGCAATGAAAAGGCATACAATGAGGGGTGCCCGATGTCACGAGGACTAACAAGAGCAGTGAAAATAGGCATGCAACAAGGGTTTCAACCCTTGGTTGGATGGCTGCCCTCAAAAAGCTTATACGTCCCTGAGGACTCCCCTTCAAAGAAATGCCAACGCCCTCCCTTTCATTCCCTAACTCCAGCCAATTGAAGACGATCCTGAGTTTGAGGATTGAAGCTTTAGTGAGAAGAAGAAGGATGCTTGAGACTGCTGGGCCAAGTCCCATACTTTGAATAGCAAAGTCTTGGACTTGACTCAGGATGAGGAGGTGAGCAGGTCTCCAGAGACGTTATCTCCTGAGAAAGACAACTCGACGTACCCCATTGCCAACAAAAGCATCTTCCAGACTCTTAAGAGATCGATGCCGACTACTGGCTGAGAAGTGAACGCTGAAAATATCTCAAATGTCTTCGAGCCCAATCCTAACTGCTGATGCCCCAATAGTCTTGTTTTTGCTTTGTACTTAGTACTTTTGTCTACTTTTTGATCAATGTAAGTTTGGATTTGGCTGAAGTGCCATTTTTGTAATTTCTAACTAACTACTCTTTTGGTAGGCCGAAGTGCCCTCTTCTTTTTGAACTGGTTCTTGGAATTCAAATACAATTTCCCTTTGTATGACTCTTGCATGAATTTTGTACTATAGAATAATTTTGCATACTTTCAAGCATACACCTTAATCTGTGCAATTTTCTCAAAGTGATATACCCGAGATACAAACCAATAGTTTACCCCGGCAAGTTCCAAGTACTTCTTTAATACAACCTTGGTCTTAACTTTGTAAATTTTTTCTAACAGATTTCAATAAGTGTTATAGACGCAATTTCTTTTAGTACATAACCTCGGTTTAACTTCAACTTAAATATACTTCAACACTTCAACTTAGTTAACTTTAACTTGTAAACTTAAGTTCAACAAGTGTAAAAACATGACATTGGTTTAACTTCAAACTTATAACTTAAATTTCACAAGTGTTTAAACATGATCTCGTTAAACTTCACTTGTAAACTCGAGTTCAACAAGTGTTAAACATGATCTCAGTTTAACTTCAACTTGTAAAATTTTTTCTCAATTCCAACAAGTGTTTAAAACAATGGCTTCGATTTAACTTCAACTGTATTTTTCTCAATTTCAACAAGTGTTAAAACCATGGCCTGATTTAACTTAACTTGTAAATTTTTTCTCAATTTCAACAAGTGTTAAACATGGCTCGGTTTAACTTCAACTTGTAATTTATAATTTCAACAAGCGTTAAACTAATTTTCGTTTATAAATTCTACCTTTCCAGGAACCATTTCTAAAATCTCTGCCCCTATATGTGACTTAGTTCCCACCTGGGTTCTCATTATGCAGTATTCTAGAGACATCGTCAGTATCTTATCAAAGTCATCAAGTGTTAAAAAATCAAGCCTAGAAACTTATTATTACTCGGCTAATAACAAAGAACAAGAAGTCTAATGATAAAAAAATCTTAGAATTGCAGTATTCAAGGTCTTGGTAGCTGCTTTGCCCTTCGCAATCCTCAAGCCGATATGCCCTGCGTTGCTCAAGACCGAGATTATATCTGATATGGGTCCTATCCCAATTTAGCCAAGCTTGCTTCTCTGGATCCTCTTGTTGCCGAAACCTTTCTCAAGAAGAGGTCACCACTTGGAACTCTCGTGGGTTCAACCTTTTTATTGTAAGCCATGGCAAGCCTTGCTATTGGTATGTCCCAGCTGAATTGCTGCTTCTCTTTCTCTGCTCTTCTAGAAGATACGAGATCTCCGGCCTAAAAATACATCATTAGTTCGCATTCTCCACTGCCTGGGTTTCGTGACCCCTGAGATGCCGACCTCCAGTGGAATGACTGGCTTCTCGTGCCATAGGCTATGGCAAACGGGGATTCCCGCCGTTGATCTCTCGACGTATGTTCTTTGTCCGATTGCCCAGAGTACAACTAGGCAATCCATCTACCTAACTTCCCTTTGCTGGTTGTAGCCTTTTCTCTATCCCATCCAAGATAATTTTGTTGGACGCTTCTGCTTGTCCATTGCTTTGAGGAAAATTGGGGCAAAGTATTCTGGATTTTGAACTTTTGCACAGAACTTTTTTGATTAGCTTACTATCAAATTGTGTTTCTAATTGTCTGTAACTTGGCTCTTAAATCCCAAACCTGGTAATGATGTTCCTTCTAAGAATGAAGGTTCTTACAAATCAATTGTCTCGAATCTTGGCAAGGGGTTCAGCTCTACCCACTTGTGAAATAACTTGTTGCCAACTCATGAATACTTCCTTTGTCCAGTTGCATGAGGTAGTTTTTCGACAAGATCCATGCCCCATTGGAAAAAATGGCCAAGGACTGGATACTGGGTTCAAGTCGACTGCTGGTTGAATGTTTCAAAAGGTGCAAATCTTTGGCACTTTTTCACACATTCTCACTAAGCTTCGGCATCTTTTTCTGCATATATCCAACTTGGTTCTTCTCCCACACATTGCTTCACGCTCTATGTTTAGGGTTTTATGCTTGGACCAGGCAAGTAGTCACATTAATGTCATTGCCTTTCCAGATTGTAATTGCACTAGCCAGGTGGCTAGGGCATCAGCGTGACTGTTATCATCTCGGCTAACCTGCTGTAGTTGGCAATTCTGAACAAGGCCACCAATACTGCCGACCTCCTTTACATAAGGCGCGACATCTTTCGTCTCGGTTGCGAACTCGCGTTTGTCTAGTTTGACTTATAAGTTTGAGAGTCAGCAGAGACTATCACCTCATCTGCTTCTACTGCTACTGCCAGTTTTTAGTCCTGTAATCAATGCTTCATACTCTGGCTCAATTGTTTGAGGCTTGAACCCAAACGAATGGATTTGTTCAGTATTTTGTCCATCTGGAGAAATACCAGTAACTACTCCTGCCCTCGCTCTTGTCGATTGAACTCCCATTCAACAAACAGTCGAAAGGAGTCGCCGATGTAAATGCCTGGGGGCAGGGCATGAGTTTTTCTCCTTCCTTTATTTCATTGCCCTCGACTGGGCCCTCTTTGTCGCTTGGACAATGCAATTCACCTCAACTCAACGGAGCCGATGTACGATGACTCTTTGGTGTGACTCGGCTACGAAAGTCGGCAAAACTTGGCCTTTGATTGCTGTTCTGGGTCCTGTATTCCATGGTCATACTGGCCCAAGGCACTGCCCATCCTGGCTTATTCTGCTGCAGATCTCCTGCTGCATAGGGACTTCAAAGGATGTTCATTAGCACCAACAATTTTGTGGTTGAAGTAATGGTTCATACTTCTTTGAAGCCATTACTAAAGCCAGCGTTAACCTCTTCAAGGTATACCTGGTTTCTATTCAACCAGGGTTTTTGCTTACGTAGTAAAGCAGCCCTTTGTTCTCCTTTTTTTTCTCGGATTAGCCACTACGCTTACTATATATGTTCGAAACTGCTAAGAACAGGGAAAGCTCCCTCCAGGTTCTGGATTTGAGAGAACTGGAACCGTGGTCAAAATACTTCTTCAGTGGCCAAGGCGATTTCACACTCTCTGTTC
>NW_021027507.1:516306-588103 GCF_004153795.1 Camellia sinensis
GATGTGGCAGTGGGCCCCACCAGGAATGATTTGATGTTTTGGCCTTGGTGTTGTAATTTTTTTCTTTTTTTATTGAGTGTAATGTCATTAGTGGTCTTTTTAGAGTTCCAAAATTTGTGGTCTCTATCATTGTTGAATGCATAGGAAAATGAGTGAGAGCACTAATTAGTGCTATCACTAATGATGTGGCAGTGGGCCCCACCAGGAATAATTTGATGTTTTGGCCTTGGTGTTGTATTTTTTTTCTTTTTTTATTGAGTGCCATGTCATTAGTGGTCTTTTTAGAATTCCAAAATTAGTGGTCTCTATCATTATTGTTTTTCAAATCTGAGCGGTATCTGCTCAGATTTGTGTTACTTGAAACGTGAGTGGTTTTGGTACAAAAAATGAAAATGGAAACGTGATACGTCACATGTTCTAAAATGTAGTATGATAGGGATAGATTTGTATATATTATACTCGCAAATTTAAGATACTTTTAGAATAATTTTTTTTAACTATTAAGCATCTAATAAAATTTAGTTTTTCTTCTACATATAACAAAACACTTCTATGAGTATTATGACTCTTTTTTTATGTTTTGTTTTGTCAAAACTTAACTTACTTTAGATTTTAATTCATTATATTTGATTTTTTCATCTTAAGGAAACATTTAAGAAAATTTATTAGAAAAATCTTTTGGGATCGTTTCAAATCACTAAATTTATTGTTTTAAAATAAAAGTGTACCATATTTTAAAACGCGTGTATCAATACGTAATTCAATAGGGTATTAACGTTTTCTGGTAACATAGACTCAGATCTGCCTTGGGTTATTCCTCCTATTCTTCGCACTGGCTTATACCCTCGAAAATGAAGCCCTTTTCATTTACATGGTTGCCTGGCCCTTATGAGTTTTCTCATGCACCATGTTTTACCATTTCTTTCTGGCATAATCAATGAACCACATTTAAGATTCAGATTTCAGAGCATCGAATGATCTGTGGTCCACAACATAAAGCAAGGCAAGTTTTGTGATAACTAGTTGAATAAAAAAATCAATACTTACCCAAACTTTGGTTCTATTACTGACTCAAGAAAGAGTTTCTTTCAAAGTCATCAACAACCGCTAGTACAACTTTTCCAAAACTATCAAAACCAATCCCCCATTAATTGCTAAGATAGCCTCTCTACTTCAACAGTCAATTATTTTCTATTAGCATCGCACCAAAGAACCAGGGTTGAATCAAATCTATTGAAGGAACTTCGGCATATATAAAATAAGAAAGAAAAAAAGAAAGAAAGAAAAATAATTAGAAAATATCAATAACAAAAAAAAGGGTCCAAAATTTTTATCGTCGATTTTGTCGATTCTCTCTACATAAACAGTTTAGAAGATATATCTGGACCAAAATCCCAACTGGTCGAACCGACCGGTCCGATCCGATTTTTAAAACCATGCCCTCAATGTTGTGTTCTGAATCTGATTCAAACTAGGAATATTTTTTCTTTTTTCTTTCGGTTTAACTCACCAACATTTTGGTGAGGGGACTTATCAGCCCTTGGATCACTTTAGTGGGACAGGTGTTGTACTTTTAGAGGATCACTTCACAGGATCACTCTAGAGGATCCGAACACAATTGGGTGCGGTGAGTTTCTAGTTAAAAAAATCAAAAAAATAAAAATATCCAATCATATGTAATCATTTTTTAATTTTTTTTTTATAAGTCTTTTCATAAAAAATTTAAAAAATAAAATAAAATAATCAACTCTCAAAGGAGTTCTAAGTTTGGATCTGGGCGATGTGAAAACGAGCCAAGGTTCTCTCCTTGCAGTCTCGTACTTGCGCTCATCCTTGCAGGCTTTCGGGTCTACTTTTAGGCCCAATTTTAATAATCCGAACCGTTCATATTTTATGATTTATTCAGTATATTATACCTATAAAAAATCAAGTTGATCGGATATCAGAAAGCATATGTTCGGAAAACTGTTTATTAAATTCTTAAAAAAATAGTTTTTAGTTCAATTTTTCGAACATACTTTCTGATATCCGATCAACTTGATTTTTTATAGGTATGATATACTGAATAAATCATAAAATATGAACGGTTCGGATTATCAAAATTGGGCCTAAAAATAGACCCGAAGACCTGCAAGGACAGATGCAAATATAAGAGGCGCAAGGAGAGGATCCTCATTCTGTGAGAACTACTCCTTCCATTAAGCGTCAGAGTCCATGTATAGATCTACAGCCCGCTTTTATTTTTGACCACCGCGTGTACACTTGCATCATGTAATTAGAAAATTAAAAATAAATAAAGAAATAAAATAAAAATAATCACTAGAGTTAATTTAATGATCATAATTGGGGAATTTATTTAGATATATTGTCTAAAATATTTAATAATTCGTTTTGAATTCCTAATATTGTTCATATAATATCTCAGTAAAAAATGTCAAGTTCAACTTCTTCTACCTCTTAAACAAATCGAAAATAAATCAATGAATGAGGACCCTCGTCAAATTTCCCAATAATTAACCATCCTCTCTCACCAGAGTAGCCCCACATGTGCATGAGCCGATCCCATTGTGGGTAATTTATAAACTTTGGTATAATTAGCATTGGATTGTTTGGACCGGACTTATTTGCTCATAAATTTTGACCGTAAAGTTTTTCTACATTGATATGATTAGAAATATGTATGAAGGTGTGGTAATTGTGTGTGTCAATTTTCGACCACACTGCCAAATTAGTACTTAACTGGAGAACACTGGCAGAATAGATTAGTCTCGAACGACCTGCAACAGAAAGAAGAGATTCCGGCGGTAGTTCGTCCACTCAGGGGCGCTCCGATGATCAAGTCAGTTATCTCTCAAAGATAGCAAAAGTACTTAACTCATTTTTCAGAATATAAATTGCGTACCTTAGACCCATGGGGGTGCCTCTCTTTTATAGCCAACACAATCCTAGTCCAAAGAAGCCTAGCTCTAATGGACTTAGGATTACTACTAATTTTGCACTTCCAGTAGGATTAGGATAAACTCTCTAAGAGTATTATCTTTACCCAAACTGAAGTTCCCTCTCATTTTAGGACTCTTGTCCCTTATCCACTTATCCCGGATTCCGGTATTCTCGCATATAACCTCAACCTAGCCGAGATCATCTCGGCATCATGACCAGGACACGTGGCACCTCGGCTGACACTTCGGCGTCACCTTGGCCACGTGTTGGCACTCAGAAAATATGTCCCCACAATTGCCCCTAGGTTCTATTACCTCGGCATCCTGAGGTGATGGAACCTATACTGCCATATCGTATAGCATGTCGGCTATCTTGCTCTATCATTCATTGCCGAAGTCATAACTTTATTGTTTTAATACGATCAAGACCTACAGTCTACTTTCATCAATGTTCTGGAACCAACAACCAAGTTCGTTTAAGCCGGGATCGTCCTATTAGCTGAGGTTTCTGCTCCATTATATTGAGAAATTCAATAGTTTCAACATGCGTATTAGCTGTCACGCATTGCAATTCAACCGTTTCTGCTACACGTCCCTCCCCCACTGGACCGTGTCCGATACGCGCCATTAAGTCGCCATGCGCCTACGTGCGTCGTCTGACAAACACATTGTTTGAGACACATCAATTGCGTTTTGCCGCCTCTTCGAGTTTTTGACAAAACTTCTTCCCTCTCTCCTCGTCTTCTCACCTCTTCATCATCACTTTCGCGAAAAAACCCTCTCCCTCTCTTACTTTCTCAGATCCACCATTGTCTCAAGCTCACAAGCTCTGTGATCGCTTCCAGTCTTCCCCTCCGGCGAAGTTTTCACCGCTCTGTCGTTTTGCTGTTGTCGTCTGACCTCGGCGAACTCAACGCCAGCTTCATTTTTCTTCGGTGAGTTACTTATTCCTCCTTTATCAACCTGTGTTTCTCTTCAAAAAGCTTTACTTTATTATTTGTTGCTATTGTTGTTTTGCTCAAGTTCTTGATTTATGAATCACGTATCTGAGAACGTTTATTTTACGATTTTGCTTTTGCCCAATTCGTGTCTTGAATACACACACTGCTCACAAATTTGTTCACTTTTGTCACTATTCTTGGCCTCGCACCCTTGTGCACACTTTGTCACAGTGTTCTTGATAGTTCATCACTGTTCTTGATTCTGAAACACGTTCTTGTTTTCTATTTTCTGTGTCTTTTCTAAATTCGTGCCTTCAATCTTCATTACCATAGATCTAGGTTTGGGATTTTCTTGTAGAACCCACAATTTTTAGGAAAAACTGAAACGAATTACCCTTAAAATCCCCACAAATTCTTACCCCAACTTACATTTAGTTTTTAGCCGAGGTCCTTCAAAACCGTCACAAAACACTTCTTTCTGAAATCCTACACCTTCCCCTCAAGCCAACATCATGGGTATGTGGAAGTATAGGGTAGACACCCCGACCAAGTTAGAATACTTTAGGCGGGAGTTTTCCATTCCAGCCGATGTTCACCTTAGATTGGCTAGGGAGGACGACTCCATTATGCCCACAGTCAGCTCCATGCCTTTCCCGGTCGTTGCCTTCATTGAGTGTGGACTCAGGCTTCCACTAGACATCCTTTTTCCGAGAAGTCCTCCATTATTACAAGCTTAACCCAATGCAGTTAACCATTAACTCATACAAAGTCATTAATGGTATCATAGCCTTAGCACGCTGAGAAAATGCTAGGGTGACCTTAGCTGACATCCAATACTGCTACACTATGTGTGGCATCAAATTAGAAAAAGGCTATGTCCACTACCTCAAACCGAGGTCTACGGAATGCAAACTTGTTGCCGAACTCCTAGACTCCAACAAGGGAGCCGGGGATGATTACTTCATTATCTCGGGCAATTGAGAGTTTGCTCCAGATGTTGACCTTCACCTCTACCCTCTCAGTCGAACAGTATTCGTAGAGGGTAATGGTAAGAGCCAAGTGCTATATTTTTTCAAGCCTTTAATACTTCGTTCTTTCCATATGTTCTAGCATCTGTTTTTCTTGCAGTTCTTCCACAACCACCAAAAGACTTTTGCAAGTCCTTCTTTCCCAGCAAGGATCTTAAGAAGTTGCTAGACCTGCCAGTCCACAAGCGGAGAGCTCCTTTATTGCTCAACTTCATCCCGACCTATAAGTCGGTACTTCCCGACGTCCCAAGGAAGCAGAAAAGCAAGTCTCCTCCTTCCGCCATAACTCCACAAACAACTTCATCATCTTAGCTAGATCAGGGGTCAACGTCAGATCCAGCAAAACAACCATCTACCTCAGCTCCACAGCTGATCCCTCCATCTCAACGCCGACGAAGGCGCGGAACTGCAATCGCCACTGAGATGGGCCGCAAAAAAGCAGTCGCAGAGGATCTTTTGGCCGACATCCCTACCACTTTTGACGCTCAAGCAGCACTATCTCAGCCTAAACCAAAGCCGAAACAAAAACGGCTGAAGAAGGCTCAGCCAAAGGCAACGGTGACTCATATTGATACTGAGGACACCTTGCCAATTTCAAAATTGGCTGAGAGTGAAAAGACCACTTCCGCCACCGAGAAGAGGCCCGCCGAGGCCGAACCATCCCAATCCACTCGGTCAAAAAGGCCAAGGTTTGAGTCGGCCACAACCTCGGGGCCAATGAAGCCAGATGTCCCCTGGACCCCTCCGATCACCATTAATGACAAGCCAGTCAGAGCTGGCGACAGTGCGACTAATCTCGAAGTCGGCGTCGCCCTTTCTACGGCTTTACTCCTTCCAAAAGATCTTAACCGAAACGCCGAGATGAGCGAGTATGAAAACTTCGCTCTGATGCTCCAGCATTTTGTTCAAGTAAGTCTCTTACACTTTGTATTTTTCTTTCTCTATTCTTTCATACTTTTAGAACTTCTAATAACTTCTGCTCTGTCCATTTTCCTTCTGGCAATCCAACACGCCCACTCCTTCTCAATGTAATCTTTTGAGATGAGGAAGCAGTTGGCCGACAAGATCAGGGAGGTCTCTGGTTTGCAGAAGACCCTCAAAAAGACCAAGGGAAAGATAAAGACCTTGTCAGATCAGGCCGAGGCAGCCATCAACGCTAAAGATGAGGCCGAAGAGAAAGCTGATGCTGCCGAGGCCATTGCCAAGGTCCTCACAGCTGAAAAGAAAGAGGCCGAGACAAAGATGGCCGAGGCCCAAAAAGAACTATAAGATGCCTTGGCTATAAAAGCTGTCAAGATCAAGGCCGCAGATGAAAAGGCATACAATGAGGGGGTGGTCGATGTCACGGCGGACTACAAAAAGCAAGTGAAATAGGTATGCAGCAAGGGTTTCACCCTTGGTTGGATGGCCGCCCTCAAAAAGCTTGACGTCCCTGAGGACTCCCCCTTTAAGAATGACGACGTCCTTCCCTTTCCATTTCCCTATACTCCAAGCCAATCTGAAGACGATTCTGAGTTTGAGGATGAAGCTTTGGTGAGAAAGAAGAAGGATGTTGAGACTGCTGGGGCCATGTCCCATACTCTGAATGAGCAAGTCTTGGACTTGACTCAGGATGAGGAGGGTGAGCAGGTCTCTAAAGATGTTACTCCTGAGAAGACAACATCGGACGTACCCATTGCCGACAAGAGCATCGACCAGACTCTCAGAGAGATCGATGCCGAGCTTGCTGCTGAGAAGGACGCTGAAAATAATTCTCAAATGTCTTCAGAGCCCCATCCTACTGCTAATGCCCAATAGTCTTGGTTTTTTGCTTTGTACTTAGTACTTTGTCTTACTTTTTGAATCAATGTAAGTTTGGATTTGGCCGAAGTGCCATTTTTGTAATTTCTGAACAACTACTCTTTTGGTAGGTCGAAGTGCCCTCTTCTTTTTGAACTGATTCTTCGGAATGCAAATACAATTTCCTTTGTATGACTCTTGCATGATTTTGTACTTAGAATAATTTTGCATGCTTTCAAGCATACACCTTATCTGTGCAATTTCCTCAGGGTGATATACCTTGGTGATACAAACCAATGGTTTACCCCGGCAAGTACACAAGTACTTCTTTTAATACAACCTTGGTCTTAACTTGTAAAATTTTCTAACAAATTTCAACAAGTGTTTAGACCAACTTGTAAATTTTTCTTTTAGTCATAACCTCGGTTTAACTTCAACTTATAACTTCAACTTGTAAACTCAAGTTTCAACAAGTGTAAAACATGACATTGGTTTAACTTCAACTTGTAAACTTAAATTTCAATAAGTGTTAAACATGATCTCGGTTAAATTTCAACTTGTAAACTCAAGTTTCAACAAGTATTAAACATGATCTCGGTTTAATTTCAACTTGTAAATTTTTCTCAAATTCCAACAAGTGTTAAACATGGCCTTGATTTAACTTCAACTTGTAAATTTTTCTCAAATTTCAACAAGTGTTAAACATGGCCTCGATTTAACTTTAACTTGTAAATTTTTCTCAAATTTCAACAAGTGTTAAACATGGCCTCTGTTTAATTTCAACTTGTAAATTTAAATTTCAACAAGCGTTAAACTAATGTGAACTTAAGTTCCAATTCGGTTCTCATTATGCATGTATTCTAGAGACATCGTCAAGTATCTTATCAGTCATAAGTGTAAAAAATTAAGCTAGAACTTTATTATTACTTTGGCTAATAACAAAGAACAAGAAAGTCTAATGATAAAAAAATTTCAGATTGCAAGTATTCCAAGGTCTTGGTAGCTCTTTGCCTTCGCAATCCTCAAGCCGATATGCCTCGTTGCCCAAGACCGAGATTATTCTATGGGGTCCTTCCCAATTTGGGCCAAGCTTGCCTTCTCTGGGATCTTTCTTGTTGCCGACGACCTTTCTCAAGACGAGGTCACCAACTTGGAACTCTCGTGGGTTCACCTTTTTATTGTAAGCCATGGCAGGCTGCTGTTGGCATGTCCCCAGCTGAATTGCTGCTTTCTCCTTTCTCTCTTCTAGAAGATCCAGATCTTGGGCTAAAAATACATCATTAGTTCCATTCTCCACTGCCTGGGTTCTAACCCCTGGGATGCCGACCTCTAGCGGAATGACTACTTCTATGCTATAAGCCATGGCAAATGGGGATTCCCCCGTTGATCTTCTCGACGTAGTCCGATATGCCCAGAGTACACTGGGCAATTCATCTACCCACTTTCCCTTTGCTACTTGCAGCCTTTTCTTTATCCCATCTAAGATAACTTTGTTGGATGCTTCTGCTTGTCCATTGCTTTGACGAAAACTTGGGGTCGAAAAGTAATTCTTGATTTTGAACTTTGCACAGAAGCTTTTCATTAGCTTACTATCAAATTGTGTTCTATTGTCTGCAACTATTGCTCTTGGAATCCCAAACCTGGTAATGATGTTCTTTCAGATGAAGTTCTTCACATCAATGTCTCGAATCTTGGCAAGGTGTTCAGCTTCTACCCACTTGGTGAAATAATCTGTTGCCACTAGTAAGTACTTCCTTTGTCCGGTTGCTTGAGGTAGTTTTTCGACAAGATCCATGCCCCATTGGGCAAATGGTCAAGGACTGGATACTGGATTCAAGTCGGCTGCTGGTTGATGTATCAAAGGTGCAAACCTTTGGCACTTCTCACACTTCTTCACATAAGCTTCGACATCTTTCTGCATATATCCAACTTGGTCCCATCTCCACACACATTGCTTCGCGCTCTGTGTTTAATGGTTCTATGCTTGGACCAGGCAAGTAGTCAACCATTATCGTCATTGCCTTTCCAGGTTGTATTGCACTAGCCAGGTTGGCCAGGGCATCAGCATGACTGTTATCATCTCGGCTAACCTGCTGTAGTTGGCAATTTTGAAACAAGGCCACCAATCTGCCATCCTCCTTTACATAGGCCGACATCCTTTCGTCTCGGGCTGCGAACTCGCCTGTTGTCTGGCTGACTATAAGTTGAGAGTCACAGAAGACTATCACCTCATCTGCTTCTACTGCTACTGCCAGTTTTAGTCCTACAATCGATGCTTCATACTCTGCTTCGTTGTTTGAGGCCTTGAACCCCAAACGAATGGATTGTTCTAGTATCTGTCCATCTGGAGATACCAGTACTACTCTTGCCCCCGCTCCTTGTCGGTTTGAACTCCCATCAACAAATAGTCGAAAGGAGTCGCCGATGTAAATACTGCAGGACCTGAGTTTTTCTTCCTTCCTTTGTTTCATTGCCCTCGACTGGGATCCTCTTTGTTCACTTGGACATCGTTCACCTCAGCTCAACGAAGCCCGATGTACGATGACTCCTGGTGTGAACTCGGCCACGAAGTCGACCAAAACTTGGCCTTTGATTGCTGTTCTGGGTCTGTATTCCAGGTCATACTGGCCCAAGGCCACTGCCCATCTGGCTATTTTGCTTGTCAGATCTCCTTGCTACAACAGGGGCTTCAAAGGATGTTTAGTTAGCACCACAATTTTGTGGGCTTGAAAGTAATGGTTCAGCTTCTTTGAAGCCATTACTAAAGCCAGCGTTAACTTCTCCAAGGGTAAATACCTGGTTTCTGCATCAGCCAGGGTTTTGCTTACGTAGTAAACAACCCTTTGTTCTCCTTTTTTTTCTCGGATTACCACTGCACTTACCATATGTTCTGAAACTGCTAAGTACAGGAATAGCTCCCCTTCAGGTTCTGGATTTGAGAGAACTGGAACCGTGGTCAAATACTTCTTCAACTCGGCCAAGGCGATTTCGCACTCTTCCATCCATAAGAAGTCTGTGGCCTTCTTCACTAAGTTGAAGAAAGGTTTGCATTTGTCAGAACTTCTACTTATGAACCTATTCAGGACTGCAGCCCTTCCAATCAACATCTTTACTTGCTTCGCCGATGTTGGGCTTTTTAGTTCTAGGATGGCCTTGATCTGATCTGGGCTAGCCTCAATGCCCCTTCTAGTCACCAAGTATCCTAAGAACTTACCAGATCTAACTCCAAATGCACACTTCGATGCATTGAGTCGGAGTCGATATATTTTTAGGATGTCAAAGACTGTCTTTAAGTCTTCCAGATGCTCCTTAGGTTCCCTGGTCTTCACGACCATGTCATCGATGTATACCTCTACTGTTCGGCCAATTAGGTGTTTGAACATCTTGGTTACCAATCTCTGATAAGTTACTCCTGTATTTTTCAACCCAAAAGGCATCACTCTGTAGCAATACAACCCTTTTGGGGTGATAAACGCAGTCTTTTCTTTATCTGGGAATACATGGCTATCTGATGGTACCCCCTGTAGGCATCTAAGAAGCTCATCCTTCCATGCCTTGAAGTATCATCCACCAACTGTCAATCTTGGGTAATGGGAAACTGTCTTTGGGACAACCCTTGTTTAGGCTGATAAAGTCCACGCAGACCCTCCATTTACCATTCTTTTTCTTCACCACCACTGTATTCGATAGCTATGTTGGGTAATTTACCTCTCGAATGGCTTTGGCCTCCAGAAGTCTGTCTACTTCTTCTTTCACTGCCTCAACATGCATCAACGTCAGTCTTCTTACTCGTTGGATTACAGGTTTGGCCGACCTGTCTACGTTCAGTTTATGGCAAGTTACCTCAGGGTCAATGCTAGGCATCTCGTAAGGCGTCCAGGCAAATACCTCAATGTTTGCTCTCAAGAAAGCCTCCAGTTCTTTTTCCTATTCCTCGGCTAAGCCCGAGCCGAGAAGGAAAAAGCGTTCCTCATCCCCTTGTTGGACAAGGATTTTCTTCAGGGCTTCTTCACTCTTCTTGGTTGGCTCTTTGCCGACGTCATCTAGGACTTTCACGTCCTTGTCTTCGATCTCTACTGTCTCTGGTTCTCATATGCTACATGTGGATTTCATTGCTACCATGGAGTAGTTCTTTGCCTGCAGCTGATCCCCTCTGACCTCCTCTATCCCATGCTCTGTTGGGAACCGCAATAGCTGATGCAACGTTGAGGGAACAACCCTCATTGCATGCAGCCATGGCCTTCCCAAGATAGCATTGTAGGGGGAGGGTGTGTCGATTATGATGAATTCTGTTTTTATCTTTTTGGTGCCAACCTGCACCTCCAAGCTTGTTGCCCCCAGTGACCATGTCGGCGTTCCATTGAACCCGACCATTAGGCTGTTGGACTGCTCCATATCATCTGGGTGAAGGCTAAGCTCCTTGTAACACCTGACATATATGATGTCACAAGAGCTGCCTTGGTCAATTAGGATGCGCTTCACTTGGCACTCCCCAACCTGGAGGGATACTACCAAGGCAACATTGTGTGGATGCTGCACCATCTCAAGGTCGGCTTCAGTAAAGGATACTACTGGTCCCTGAGACTCCTCGGCCTGAGGTCTTTTCTCCCAAATCTGGTACACATGCTGCAAGTGCTTTAGCTTCTGGGTCTCCTCCCGTATTTCGTTTTCGTTGACCTTCGAGTGAATTACATTAATTACTCAAGGTCCGCCTGCTTGAGGTTGTTGTGCTGGGGGAGGTGGAGCTGCTGGTGCCTGAGGTAGTCTTGCCTGCTCTTCCCTTACCCTGGCTTCATCTACAAGGTCCCTTAAATGGCCTTGCCTTACTAGGTCTTCCAGGTGTGCTTTCAGGGCTCTACAACCCTGAGTCAGATGCCCATCTTCATTGTGCTAAACTCTCCATAAACTCTCCTGGTACCCTTACTGGTGCTCTGAAATAGGGCTGGGTTCAGATTTTCTCCAAGACTTTGTAAACCGGAATTCGGAATACAGTTGTGACTGCCTGAGTAGCCCTTAATCCGATTTCTGGTTTGTTGTAGCCACCATCACCTCGGCCTCGCTTCGGCAAGCCATTTTTCTTCTCTGGTTTCGGCGCCTTTATTCCTAGCGTATCCTCCTCAGCCCTGGCGTACTTCTCTATTCTGGCCATTAATTCCTCTATACTTTTTAGCAGTGTTTTTGCCAATGATTTTCGAAGCAGACAATTATCTTTTAGGCCGTTCTTAAATGATACGACTGCCACCTCTTGGTTGCATTCTGGTATCCGGTTGAATACCTCATAGTAACATTTGGCATAGGCCCTCAGGCTTTCATCCTCGCCAATTTTCAGAGCCATCAAGGCATCCACCCTTAATGGTTGTAGTTTGTTCGTCAAGAACTTGGCCACAAACATCTCGGCCAGGCCTTCCCAGGTTTTCACAGTTCCTTTTGGCAACTTGTGAAACCAGTTTGATGCAATTTCTCCGAGGGATGAGGGGAACACCTTGCAAAGCAATGGCTTGTTTCCGGTGTATAATGCCATTGAGTTCAGGTACAAATCGACGTGAAAGTTGGGGTCTGACTTCCCATCGTAGATCTGGAATCTCGGCATACTAAACCTCTTCGGGGCTTCGAATTTGTCAAATTCTACCGAGAATGGCGTTCTTGGCTTGACCGGGGAGGTTACCTCAGCATCTTGTTGCCTCCTCTATAGGTAATCCCTTAGGTCTTCCTTGGTCCGACCAGGAGCTCGGCTATCTCCTGACTTTAGCCTTTTAGGTGCACTGCTCTCATCTTCATTGCGAGCCCTCTTCGACCTTTCTCTATTAGTTGCGTCGAAGCACAACTCCTGCCTTTGAACATGCCAATGTTCTTTGGGGACTGCTTCCTTGGTGTGATGTGTCCTTCGAGATTCCTCCCATCTCAACTCTCTTCGCCGACCTCCCTTGAAGGCCGGTGAGAGTGTTTTTCGCTCCTAGTGTGCTGGGGGACTGTAGGGACTGTTTTCTGCCCATCTTGTCGGGCATCTTTCTTGGCCGCTGGAATCAGTGTATCTTGTAACGGGAACAATGGCTGCATGACGTTGTTCTACATCATGAAATTGACGACCGTTTGCAGGTCCGTCAATTTGTTCGCCATTCCCTTTACCTCATCGTCTCTTTGTAGGCATCTATCCATCCATACCTGAAGGTCGTCCTCGTTGTAATACCCACTTTGGTCCATTTTCTTTGGTACGTCGCCTTCCTGGCCGACGTCCTTTCCTTCGTGATTCTGATCACGAGTCTCTTCATTGCAGTTGTCTCCTTCAATGTCAAGGTTTACAGGTTTCCCACTCCTAGTAAGGGTGTCATCCCCAACCTTCTCTTGCTGTCCGTTGTTGGCCATCTATTCTTCTTTCTTTCCCACAGATGGCGCCAAATTGTGTGTGTCAATTTCCGACCACACCGCCAAATTAGTACTTAGTTGGAGAGCATTGGCAGAATAGATTAGTCCCGAACGACCTGAAACAGAAAGAAGAGATTTCGGCAGTGGTTTGTCCACCCGGGGGCACTCCGATGATCAAGTCAGTTATCTCTCGAAGATAGCAAAAGTGCTTAATATACTATTTAGAATATAAATTGCGTACCTTAGACCCATGATGGTGCCTTTCTTTTATAGCCAACACAATCCTAGTCCCAATAGAAGCCTAGCTCTAATGGACTTAGGATTACTGCTAATCTTGGACTCCCAGTAGGATTAAGATAAACTCTCTAAGAGTTTTATCTTTACCCAAACTGAAGTCTCCTCTCATTCTAGGACTCTTGTCCCTTATCTGCTTATCCCGGATTCCGGTATTCTCACATATAACCTCGGCTTAGCCGAGATCATCTTGGCACCTTGGCTGACACTTAGGCGTCGCCTTGGCCACGTGTTGGCACTCAGAAAATATGTCCCCACAGTAATCATTATTAGATCACCTGTTAAAGAGATAAGTGAATTTTCAATTACTGTAGGGTTACATGAATGATTAACCTTAAATCTTTATCTTTTTGTTTTAGTTATGGATGAGTTAACAGGAAATATCCAAGATGATGTGTCATGATGTGTGTTTTTTGCATATGATATCGGGTTAGCGGATGAGACTAGATGATGAATTAACACTAAGTTGAAGACATGGATAGAAGTACTTGAATATGAAGAATTTATGGTAAGCAGAACTAACACAGAATATATGGAGTGTAATTTTAGTAACAGTAATAATGGATGCAGAGGAGAAATGAAAATTGAGAGTCAAAAACTACCTAAGAGTGAACATTTTCGTTATTTAGGATCGATTATTATAACGGCTGAGGAGATTGAAACAGATGTGATCCATAGAATTAAGGTGAGGTGGCTTAAGTGACGGAGTACGTTTAGGGTACTGTGCGATAAACGAGTACTCACTAGACTAAAATGGAAGTTCTATAGAATGGTTATTAGACCAGCGATGTTGTATCGGTCAAAATGTTGGACAACTAAGAAATAACATATAGATAAGATAAATATTGCTGAGATAAGGATGCTAAGGTGGGTGTGTGGCAAAACTAGAAAATATAGAATTAAGAATGAGTATATTCGAAAATGAGTAAGAGTAGTACCGATAGAAAATAAGTTGAGAACGAATAGATTGAAATGGTTAGGTCATATACAACGGAGACCAATAGAGACAGTAGCAAAGAGATGCAATACAATAACGATAGATGAAAGTGTTAGGGAAAGGGATTGACCTAGATTGACGTGGGCTAGTGTAGTAAACAGAGATATAGGCCTCCTTAATTTGACTAATGAAATAGCCTTGGATAGTGTCGAGTGGAGAAGAAAGATTCATGTGATCGATCTTATTTAATAGAATTTAACAACTTACTTTGGTTTGGTTATTTATCTCTTGTGTTAATAATAATAAAATTTTAAGATTTTTTATACGTAAGAATTGTGTAATGATGATTTGATACTACTAATCATAGTGAGAAACTTCTCAAACTGAATAAATGATTGGGACATTTTGATTTTTATTTATAAAATTTGATTTATTTTTAGTTTATTTATATTAATTAGTTTGTATTAAAATATGGGGAAAATTGGTCTAAGGTCCTTCTCTCATTTTTAGTAATGGAAGAGACCCACAATATTATTTTGTGATGTGTAAAGTCCCTCAACCCCACACCTTTATATCACAGAGAAATTTGACTCTCACAACCATGGCACTCAATCTCCGACAAAGATAGATTGGTATTTCTCTCAACAAGAACAATACAGGGAGGGAGCCATAAAAGGTGGAGATTGGTAATCCATGGTGAGCGTGGGCATCATCCTCTGCAACTAGCTAGCAACCACTACTCACACTCTCCATTTTCGAACCCCCAAATTAACATCAACCGCACTCCAACATCATGTACTCAACTCTTTTTTCATACCCATATCGCTTCGAAAGACGACCGGAGGCTTGTCTATAGTGACCGGAGTAGGTCCAGGCATTGGAACCTACATTTTTGCATTCGTCCTCCCTCTGTCTCTCTCCTTGTCGTCACTGTCTTCACTACCTCTCGAATCGCCGATAAGCACGACCGCGATTTCCTACAGGAGGTTTTTTATTCTTTTTCTTCTTCTTCCTCCTACCCATTTCATATCCTTTTTTTGTGTGTGTTTGTTTCAATAATTAGAATGTTCTACTTGGTTTTTTTGTTAACTGGTTCAAATAAATTTTGAATACGTTGGTTGATTTAATGGTCAATTGACGAGTGTTGCTATGCTGTTGATTTAATGGTCATCAGTTTGTGCCCTTTGCAGAACAGAGGATGAATCTTTAAATCACATAATGTTACATTGCTCATTCGTTTGGAAACTCTAGTCTAGCATCATTAAATGGTGGGGAGTGCAATGGGCTATACTAGGTACAGTGGAAAGGTTGCTTCATTGGTGGAGTGGATGGAAGTTTAAAAAAGGGGAACTGGAAAATGGAAGGCTATACCAGCAGCAACTTTTTGGTCTGTGTGGAAATACAAAAATGAAGTTATTTTCAATGAGGTCCAGCCCAATCTTGAAGAACTTTACGACCTTATCAAGGTAAGAGTGGCCATGTGGATAAAGTCAAATTTGGTGGGAAGAGATTATTTAATTAACTAGTTTGTATCAAATTTGGAGAGTGGAAAGTCTAGAGAAATTTGGAGAGAATTTCTCTGGAGAATGGGATGTCCAGAGAAATTTGGAGAGAATTTCTCTGGAGAGTGGGATGTCTAGAGAAATTTCTAGAGAATTTCTCTGGGCCACTATAATGGTGAATTTCTTTGGTTTGAACCAGAATATCTAGCATTGTATACACCTTAGAACCATACAAAGCCTACAAACATAATGACTCTTGTACTTAGCTTATAGAAATCATATATTGTAATAAGCAGGGCACATTTGGCTGCTATAGATTCTTCTTACCAAAACATGTATGGGAACTCACTGAAAAAGGTAATTTGTTCTTAATGTCGTCACCGTCTATTTTTATTGTAAATTCTTGTTATGATTTTTAACAAATTGAGATAATTATAGGCTACAACGAATGAAACTTCAGGGGAATTTGAGCTTGCCCTTTTGACAATCGTACAATGTGCACATAATCCTACAAAATACTTTGCAAAGGTATTCATCCAATCATAACTTTTTCTTTTCTTATTAATGTAATTAGGACTTCTTAGGATGCATATATATTTGGCTGTATGTAATAGTTTTAAGGACTAGACTATCATTTGTGTCCTGAACAACTGATTTTTGAGATATTGACTTGGGATTGTGACTTTCCAATTTCTTTGTTCTTCAACAATACTTCTATGCAACGCCAATAGTGGATAATGTTTTCTCAATTTCTTTGGTTTGAACAGAATTTATTTGGAACCAAAATTTTTCTGGAGAGAATTTCTCTGGTTTGGACAAAATTTCTCTAGAACCAGAATTTCTCTGGTTTGGACATAATTTCTCTAGAATCAGAATTTCTCTGATTTGAACAAAATTTCTCTAGAACAAGAATTTCTCTGGAGAAAATTTCTCTGGAACTAGATTTTCTCTGTGGAAGTCTAGAGAAATTCTCCGGATCGAATTTTTCTGGATTGATTCAAGGGACCTTAGACATTATGAAAATATTGAATATCCTTTATGCTATAAAATCTTATACTAGGGACCCTAAAAAAAATTCCCTTAAAATATGATATGGAAGTATAAATAGTTAAATTCGCATAATCATAGAAATTTTTATAAATTTACATGAATTTATATTTAACTTACATAATTTTATTATACGATTGTATACGGTACATATTGCATACCGGCTTATTTCTCCTTCTGCATATATAAGTTTGTATATTTCTCAAAAAGGTCGTTTTAGTGCACCTGTCGGAATTCGAGGGGTTAGTTTAGCAAATTAAACACCACCATAGAAAGAGAGGAAGAGCATGGTCTACACACGTTTGGTATGTTGAAGGATTGTATATTCGTAGTGTACACGCTATTAAGTTAAAAAACACAATTCTAATACAAACTAAATTTTTGTACAAAATTGTTATATAAATTAATTTCTTCTTTTATGGTCTTTTTAATATTAAATTAACATATCTATTATTATAACTCATAATTTCAAAATGTCACACTATCATATGATATATTTTCTGGAAGTAATATAGAAAGAGTATGAGAGAAACTTGTACAAATACCTGTTTCTGGTGACAAGTTTGGTGAGAAAGTCCCAAAGGCGGTGGTTCTTGCATATGAGGAGGCAAGCTGTCCTGCTGATGTGCTCATACCAGCAAGCTATGGATGCCCCGAACGCAATTAGCGGCCACACTCGCCTTGGTGCCAACTTCCTCATCAAATACTGTGTCGCTTGTTCACCCTTTGGTACTGGAAAATATGGCTGCCAATTTTTTTTAAAAATATTTTTGGTAAATTGGTTCATACATATATAAAAATGAAGGCCTTATTTGGTTTGCTTTTGAGAAACAAATTTTGAAATTTTTTTTTTTTTAAAATTTTGTTTGATTTTGTGATTTTAGAAAAAAATTTCCAAAATCACATTATCTCTTCTACATATCAATCAATTGTTTTTTCTCTCTCCTCTTTCATTCTCAATCACTTTTTCTGTCACACATATCTATTCAATTACAACAGAATATCAAATCATCCCAAACTCTCATACTCCAAAATTATTTTTAAAATATACAACAAAACAAATCAAAAATATTCTAAACTCTCTCCCCGAAATCTTTTTTAAAAATTTATCTCTCAAAATCAAACCAAACACACCCGAAATCTCTGAATATGTTAATTTAGAGAACTTACTGGTGCAAGTAGAGTTAGGGACTTGACAGAGCCGGGGTGTCTAACCGCGAGTGCAAGGGCTAGAATGCAACCTAGTGAATGTGCCACAATGTGGAACGATTTTACTTTGTAAGGCAACAGAACAGAGCGTTCGATCATCTCCAAATGCTCTCTTAGTGTATAAAGGGAGTCAGTTGGCTTCGGACTTCTTCCAAAACCAAGTAGATCGATGGCGAATAGCCGATACATTGCTTTCGCAGACTCTGAGAAATTCGGAAACAATGTCTCCGTCCAAAATGCAGAAGATGAGATGAACCCATGAATAAATATCACATCTTCTTGCATGTTATCTGACTCATCCCATCAAACCCAACTTAATCAATTAATTAAATTTCTAAACCAAAAGTAAAAATAAAAAAATAAAAAAAATAAAATAAAATAAGTGATGATGTATTATGTGAACTAATATTGAATGAAATTACCTTTGGCTCCATCAACTCGGACAAAAAGAGTTTCTTTGCAGGAAGAGGCCCAAGAAGTGCAAGTTTTGCAATCACAGTCGGACCATCTGGGATTGGGGGTGGGAATGGGAAGTGATTGGTGACCTCGTCCGATCTGTCCTTGTAGCATTTCGACAATGGTGGAGCTTACGGTGAATGTTGATCGGACTGTGCCTCTCTTGAATATCTTCTCCAAATTGATGCTAGATTTGGAGACATCGGAGACTAACGAAGGACGAGTGTAGAGGGTGTCAGAGATGTCTTCAAGTTCTAACTTGGTTGAAGAAGTGAGGCAAACAATCTTAGACTCGCCTTGTTCGGAGACCAAGATCTTGCCACTGCTGGTGATGCCTAAGGCTTGTTTGGTTGAAGTTGAAGAGCAGTAACAAGGCTTCCATTGGGCTTCAATCAAGAAATCAACAACTTTGTAAGCATAACACAGTAGGAAATCAACAATGTCAAAGAGAGAGAAGACAATGCAGCTCAAGACTACATTAATGGTTCTGCCAATGAAATTCAAAACTGGTCTGGTTTGGCCTATTAACACAGCCATTTCTGTGAAAACCAGCACCACCACAGCCAGCACCAGCTCACAACAGCTGTCTATTTTTAAGTTTAAATAACCTATGAGATGAGAGAATGGGAAACAGAGTGAGGTTGTGGTGGGGGGCAAGATTTACGAAGATGGCTATTTGTGGTTGTGAATAGAGAAAATCATTGGTACAACTAAAGACACATGTTAGCTTCGTCGTCTTTGTACTCTTCTCTCTGCTCTTGGTTTTTAATAGGCAAACAAAGATGCCAAACAATACAACACAACCATTACAGAATAACATGGGTCTTTCTTCAGTGCAAAATGGGTCATGGAAATAACCCAACATGCACAACCTTCGTGAACCCCCCTTGGTTGGAACAAATATTGAGAGAGAGAGAGAGAGAGAGAGAGAGTTGAAAGATGGGCATAAACATGTGCCAACAGCAGATGACACAGAAATGAATTTATTGTCACATTAAAATGGTTTGTTGGCCAAGGGAGAAAAGGTTGGTAGTAGTTGAACCTCCCCGGTGAAGAAACAATTCTCTTATTCAATCCTTAACAAGCATTCGTTTCTTCACACCTTCCTATTCAAATTATTGTTATGCATACCTCGCTCCAAGGATACCCTTCATTTTATATTAATTAAAGTATAAAAGATGGCAAATCCTCTCCAATCCAAACTGAAGTAGAGGGCATTGTTTCTGCCTGTAGGTCTCGTCACGAGTCACGAGCATGAGTACTTCAAAAAATATGCTGTATCCGTATCGGATGCTTATCGATGTATGGTATTTTGTATGTTATTTTTGTATATATATCGAGTACACGAAACACGTACCTAAATTTTTTCTTCTTATTTTTTAGTATACCCAGACGTACCTAGTATATACCTAAGCAATACCGTACATCAGTTGAAAAAATATTTTCTTTTACTACAGAGATAAAACTCATTTTACTAAAGTTCTCTTTTATTTTTAGTTTTATATTTAGCATGATTATAAAATTAAACTATGGTTTGTAATTTATTTAATATATTGACATTTAATTTTGATTTATACCTTTACTTTTGACATTAAATGTTAATTATGGGTTAGATCTTAACAAATTAAACCATTTAATTAATTTTTACATTACTCTAAATTAAAAATAAATATATTTTTACAAGCATACCAAACTGTACATGTATCCTATTTTTTTAAGTTTTTACCATATCGACGTACCCGTATTGTACTAGTACCAGTACCAGTACCAGTATTCGTACCTATAACCGTGCTTCATAGGTCACGAGCCTTATTTTGATAATCTGATATGTTTATTTTGTTGAGTATTTTGTATATTTCATTCACGTATAAAATTAGATCAGTCCGATAATTGTAAAATATTCAATTTATAAAAATTTTATTAAAAAAAATAGATAACAATTGTTTTTTTAAAAATAAACCATATAATTTTTTTGTAACAAACGCAAATTGAACAAGTTACATTTATTGAATTGACTTAATATTTTTTGTGAATGAAATACACAAAGTGACTAAAATAAACGGTTCGAATCATAAAAACGAAGTCGTGATGAGTCTCATGGACCCAAACAGCACTCTCCAGTCCAAATTTTTGACTGGAGGGGATCTATCTCCATGTATAAAAAATCTATACTCTTTATTTTACTTTATTCTTTATTTATTCCAACCCCTACATTATTTTACTTTAGTACTCTTCCAATGTAACTAGTTTGAAAATTTTTTATTAGAATAACTAGTTAGTCTATTGAAGAGAATAAAATATAATGAGATTAATTATAATAGCGAACAAGGTTGTTTAAAGGTAGTCTTAAGTTTGTTTATGAATTGACTTTTTTAATAATTTTTATTTTATTTTTATGGAAATTCGTGTATAAAAGTGAATAGAATTGAACTTTTTCTTTGTAATAATTTTTTTCTTTTTTTTTTTTTTTTTAAACTATATCTTGAGCTTTAACTTTTTAACTATGTCAACCACTTCTCAACACAACCCCTAATTAAACGTACTCTCTCCATCCCATTTTTCTTACTCGTTTGTACTTTGGATGTTCTAAAATGTTGGTCCTATTTAATATATCAAAAAATATATTTATACATATATATATATAGATATATTGAAATTTTAAAATTACTACTATATATATATATGTAAATATATTGGTCCTATTTAGTTTTCCAAAACTATCTTTCAAAAGTGACAACAAATATGTCAAAAATTGGAATAAAAAAATTTCTCAAAATAAATATTTTAAAATTTAAATTCAAATATAATAATTATATATTCTCTATAAAAATTAAAATTCCATAAAGGCACTAACAAAATAAAACAGAGTATAATTTATTATTATTACTACTACTATTTAATTTCATGAATCCGAAAATAATGAGCTCTGATATCATTTAAAAACTCTAGCCCACTTCATTTCTACCCCTCTTGATTTACATTGCTGCCCGTGTTACTCAAGGGCAGTCTGACTAATTAATGTGTGAACAATTTTTCAAAGTGAACAGGTCTTGTATTTATTGCTAGGGCACATGGCTCTGATTCCATCCCTAGGATCCACCCCTTCACCGCCTTCGTAAGAGCATCTCTAGTGTTTGCTAAACGAAAAACGTTATAGGCCTTAAATTTTTAATTAAATAAATAACTAAATATTATATATAAGTATAAAATTTATAAAATTGTAAACTTCACATGTATATGAGATATTTAATCATTTATTTATTAAAAAATTTGATGTTCGTAGCATTATCATTGTTAAAATAGCAATATTATTGTTATAATTTGATAATGAATGGTGCTATTTTATCAAAAGAAAATACATGAGACCTTCAGTGGGGGTGTTGGTCCCTTTTGATTGGTCCAAAATTTTTTTTTTTTTTTTCTTCCATTGGGCCACGTGGAGGTGGGGGTGCTGGGGGTCACCTCCACTGGGGGTCCCCAACATTATTTTTTATCAAATTATAGTAATGGTACTCCAATGGTTGCATGTTATTTTGACAAATCTCAACTAACTTTCCCTCCAAGTTTGTAGGTGTTGTTTGGATATATGTTTTTTAGTAATTTTTTTTTGTTGTTTATTTTTTATCTTTTGTAACATTTTTTCAATTGTTCGTAAAGAAAATTATATATTTACAATATATCCAACTAGACAAATATAAAAAATAATTTTCTTTTTTTTTAAATATAAGTCACACCACCAAAAAACATACCACTAAAAAAAATAAAAATTATTAACTACATTAAAAAATACATTCCCCTGTAATTATTCATTGGAAGGCAGGGGAATTTTTTTTTTTTTTTTTTTTTTTTTTTTTTTTTTTTGCAATAATTTTTTCTTTTTTCTTTTTAATTTTTTTTTTTTTTGTAGGAAAATAAAAGCACGACTCTTTTGCAGTCCAAGACATCATTCACACCGTTGATGTTTTCACAATCCAACGGCTAATTTGAGAATTCTGGAATCATTTGCTGCCTTCTCAAAACAACCCACATTTTCTCTTTCTCATCTTCATTTTCATTAAACCAGTTGGCTGAGCATCTCTCTCTCTCTCTCTCTCTATCTCTTTCCGTGTGTCACGACCCAAACCCGCATTTTTAGGTTTAATGTCATGACCGGCCAGTAACCTCTATAAACAAAATCCATGAAATATAAAGTATGGGACTTAACGGAAGTACAACATAACACGAAAATTATCCATTGAGGCATGCGTATAAGAAAATAACTCCATAATAAGATTATACAACCATTCAATATGTAAGTGCATACAATGCGAAAGTTTTTAAAACAACACTCAGCCCACAATTACCAAAAACTTTACTAGTCATACATTCACAAAAACCTCTATACCTAAAAATCAAACTAAGAGTCCATAACAAAAAAGGGGTTTAGACTTTGTTTGGCTTCACACGAGTCCAAGTTGGCTCCTTCTCGGGAGTTCCACAAAAAGCTGACCATAGGGTGACTATGAGACAACTTCTATCCCTAATGCTCAACTTGCTCACCTACACACATATATATACATAAATAGTGAGCTAATGCACAATGAGTAATAATAGAATAAAGGGGTTATATGAATGAAGTTCCAGACCATTACAAATATCAATTAGTTTAGCCATCATATCAATCCTCTACAATAACAAAACCATTGTTTGATATCATTTTCAATACAATTCCGATTTCAATACAATTCTCAATAATCCATGTTATCTCAGTAGCAATACTCACTCAATGACAATTTACGTGGTACGTCCAATAGAGTAACAATGTATTAGTAACAATGGGACCTCGAGGGTCAATCAATAGGACCACAATGGGTCAGTCAATATATCTCATCCAATGTGACCATTAAGGTCTAACAGTAGAGATCTCTGTGTTTCAATTATCTAATGGGCCACGGTATTGTTTTCCCTAGGCGAGGGCCAATGGGCCATGGTATTATATCCCCCCTATTTAGCAATGGGCCATGGTATTAATTTCCCTCAAGCATGGGCTTCACTAAAGGATGCCACGAGTTTACTTTAGGATGAGACGAGTTTGCTTTCAAAAATGAACTTCATTCATTAGTAACAAATAGTACTTCAATAAACTATTCAATCAATCATATATCGATTTTGATAATAATAACATTTGTGAAAATAAATATTACTTGAACATATCTTTATAAAGTTATTACTCATAGTGGGTTACGTTGTCACTAGGCCTCGGACGTCCACCTATACAAAACACATAACAAAAATACAATTGAAGCACTATTCGATATCCATTTCACTTAATTCAATTCTCCCCATGTGTTTCTAACTTATTCCATGTTTATATGAGTTCAATTGGTGCCTAAGAGTACTTGAAATGACTTGAGGAAGCAAGTATGTACTTAAAAGAGTTAATCAGAATTTGCTGAAAACAGGGTTCTCGCTCGAGCGCCACTTTGGTCACTCGAGCGGTCTACAAAATTGTATAAAATATTGGTTCCACGTTTTTTATGCTCGAGCGAGATTCTTGTGCTCGAGTGAGGAGCAAAGCAAAATAAGGTTTGCTCGAGCACAACTTTGGATGTCTGAGCCACCGTGCAATTCCCTACAAAACTTCTAGGAGCTCAATTTTTATGCTCAAGCGACACTTTCTTCACTTGAGCGAACATGTCGAATTCTGGGATTTCTAAAACTGTGTTTGAAGTTCAAATTTGATATTCAAAGGTCCAAAACTCGTGTTTTTAATACTCAAACATGGAGAAACATCATAAAACATGGAAACATAGTTAAATTGAAACCAATTGCTCAAGATCATGGACCCAATTCTCAAAATCAAACTTAGATCATAAAGTTGGAACCATGTATGACGTTAATCACACTCTTTTCTTCTCAAAACATAGCAAAATGACATGATATGTATAAAACCATGAAAAACCTTCAAGTTTATGCCTTCTAGACCTCATACATGTATGAAATTCAAGAAATCTCAACTCAAAAACAAAGGATCAAGCATGCATGTGCATAATTCAACTCAAATTCATCATATTCATGGTAATTCATGTTCAATCCACTCAACTCATGCAAATGATCCTACAACTCCATGAACTTAGTTCCTACATGACTTAATTCCAAGAATTTAGGATGAATTTCATTCCTAATGTGTGAATTCAAGTGTGTTACTGTCACAATCCAAACCTGCCCCTATATGTTTAGCATCGTAACCGGCCAATAATCTTGGGATTACCGAAGGCCTCTGATACAGATTAACATAATATTAGGGGCTAGTGGAAGCAAATAACAAATATGCAATGTCCATTGAGCTGTGCAGACTTATATGAGACAGAAAAATTTTAAACTTTATATACATACATTTACACATCATCATATATATAGGCTACACTAAAAAGGACATAGCCCTAACTACAGAATAAATAGAAACACTTATTAAACCAAAACAAGACAACAAACTTGAACTTTATGTACATAGCCATAACCACTTGACATATCCGGAATCTCCATGGGAGGCACATAGGTTGGCTGACAAAACAGAGCCCAAACAGAAACTCTAGGCCTGGTCACACCTGATCACGTACATACATAAATATAAATAGTGAGTTGGAGTCCAGTGAATAATAACAAAGTAAAGATTTTAATGAATGATGTCCGTAAAGAAACAGAGTCTTCTACATGATCAGATGTCAAAGCAGAAAGAAATTCATATACGTAGTTGCATTCGTATTCAAAGTTCATATATTTCACATCATAGTACGTGGCACATCCATTAGCGTTAACAAATCCGATGATATATGAAGGGACGGCCGTAAAGGCATTCTAATGACTCATGTGCACAGAGACATTTCCAATGACCCATAAAGGGATGACCATAAAAGCATTCCGATGACCCATAAAGTGACGATCATAAAGGCATTTCGATGACCCATAAAGCGACACATATCATATGATGCTAAGGATGCCACGAATATATTTAAAAAACTTAGAAAATCATTCATTCATATAAAACATAGCATTTTAGAAAACTAATCATTTCATATCATCAGAACATAATTAAAGTTAAACATAATTTTACAGAGTTACAGATAGTTGCAGAAGTAGATCAGATAGATCAATCTGACAATAGCGCATGACCTACACAAACGCATAACATATACACATTGAAACACAATATTACTTTCTTGATCAAACTTGACTTCTCTTGTCTTCTGTCTAAATAATCCGAAGGTCTACTACACTTATTCTTTCTTTAGTCAACTGAATCGGGTTTTCGTTTCACGTATTCTTTCATTACTAAATCATTCTTTTCTGAATAAACCAATTCCTTACTTGGCTTCTTAATCAATTACCACTAAGTCAATAACTTATTCTTTAATCAACTAATTAATGTTGATTGGTAGTTTATTAATCCTATTGTGTCATAATTCTTGCCTAAGAATGCTTGGACGTGAAAGAGAACAAAAATCGAAATATGAAACAAATTTCCAAAATTTTCTGAAACAGGACTCTTTGCTCGAGCGCAACATTGATCGCTTGAACGGACCTCTTGGTCTGCAAAAATACTAGTTGCTTGCATTTTACGCTTGAGCGACAAATTCTTCGCTCGAGTAATGATGACGAATTCTGGATTTTTCAAAATGTTGTTTAAACTTCAAAACACAATATCAATGCTCCAAATTCATGCATGACTCACTTGAATATGCAAAAACATTTCCAATTACATATATTTAAAGTTAATTCCACTTATACTTCAAAATTCCATGATTTTAATTCAAATTTAAACCTTGGATTTCATGTTTAAACATCATCTTTCAATTCTTTCTTTGTTTTTATGAAACTTGAAATTGAATTTATAAGGCCCTTTCAAAAATATTTGCATGTATGAAATTTAAATCAAAATCAAACTAATTTTTGATTCTCAAAGTAAAATTATAATTCATTCCTTAATTTGTCCAAACTTAGATTTAATTCATTTCCTTTATAGCAAAATCAATTTCTTAGAATTTAAACTTATTAACTCCATCTTTTAACCAAATACTTAATTTATGATCATAGATGTTCCAAAATATATTTGAGTTGAACAACACTTTTAAATTAAATTACATGCATGGATTAAAAATCAAAATCAAACAAATTCCTAATTTTCATAATGAAATCAAAACTTTGTCTAACTTTAAGATTAACTCCAAATTTCCATAAACTTGATTTTTCTAAAGCTTTTTCTTTTTCTTTTTTTTTTCTCTTCAAAATGTAAAATTGAAGTAATTCAATTTTTCATGATCCATGATGCATGTTGTAATTAGAGTATTATTTTGCTCATGCATGTAACAATGAGGCTTATTTTCATGCAAGATCACAACATCAAACCCAAAATAATTAATTTTCATAACCATGACTCTAACTTAATTCCTTTATCTTTGTTTTCTAATTTCTTCCAATTTATTTGAAATTGAACCCAAACTCATCCTTAATTTCAAGTATAACACAAGGATTCTACAAAATTAAAGATAAATTTCATACCTTAAACTTTAATTTCAGTATATTTGGTTGATTCTCCTTTACTTCCTCTTTCTTTTTCTTCATTTCTTTCTTTGATCCATAGCCTTTTTTCTTTCCTCTTCCATTTCCATCAACTCTTTTCTTCATCTTTGTTTTCTAATTTCTTCCAATTTATTTGAAATTGAACCCAAACTCATCCTTAATTTCAAGTATAACACAAGGATTCTACAAAATTAAAGATAAATTTCATACCTTAAACTTTAATTTCAGTATATTTGGTTGATTCTCCTTTACTTCCTCTTCCTCTTTCTTCATTTCTTTCTTTGATCCATAGCCTTTTTTCTTGAGCCCTCTTCCATTTCCATCAACTCTTTTCTTCTCCAGTAACAAAGTAAATTGAGTACTCTCTCTCTCTCTCTCTCTCACGGTTCCTCTCCCTCTTTGGAACTTCTTCAACAATAAAAGAATATGAGTTCATTCCTCTTACTTGAAATTAACACAATATACACATATGCCCACTTCATGGCTCAGCACATCCACACGTGCACATACTTTAGGCCTTTCTAGAATGGAAAATGCTATAGGCCCCAAATGAATTACTAAATTTTCTACCAAACGTCTAACATGAATGTGGGACCCATACACATGTGATTTGTGTGAGTCCCACACCCATGTAAGAGGTTTGGTAGAAAATTTGGTAATTTGTTTGGGGTCCCTAGCATAACTCTTCTAGAATTAAGTTACTAATTTATCTATTAATTTAATCAAATCCCACTTAGTCTTAACAAATCATAATTAACACTTAATCTTAATTAGTACATAATTTAATTAATCATAACTAATTACAAATCCCACATAATTTAGTCAATCTAATTTGACTTCCATTAGAGCCTAATTAATTATATTAAAATTTATCATTCTAAATTAGATTTTTAATCAGACTCTCAAAAGGCTCCAAATGTTAAATTAAACTTATTTCCATCCTCAATTTTGATTTCTTAAATCATTTAAGCCTTCAATCTCTGATCAAATTCAAAATTTCGTCAATAAATTACCTATTCAAATTAGGCACTTCATAAATGAATTTAATTCATAATAATCTTAATTCCTAATTTGCATAACTTAATTAACTCTAATTCAGACCCAATTAATCAAATCTCAATTTTATAATTCTGAATCAAATATTTAATTAAACTCTCATATGGTCCGATACTCGAAATTAAAATAATTCAATTCACCATTTGTACTATCTTGAGCCATTTTGGCTTTCAAATTCTAATTCCAAAATAAATCCTTAATAGAATCATATACGAATCAGTCTCCATAATTTTCATAAATCCCAGAATAAATTAGAATAATTGGCAATTAACTTCAAATCTCCTTAATTAATTAAGTGCTAATCATTATACGTAGTGGGGTCGTCACAGTTAAGGCTCCAATCTTCAAATCACAAATTCTCTACAATGCTCCTTGTTCTCTCTCTAAATATTGAGTTCTCTTCCCTTCTCTCTAAAAATCTCAGCCCCACTGTTTGTATATGAGAGTTCATGACATGTATTAGGCTTATATAGGGTGTAATTAGCTTAGCTTAATCAAAGTTGATTAAGGTTGATTAATTATGCTCAATTCTAACCAAGTTCAATCAGTATATTCAAATTATTTTAATCCGAATCGAATTTTGATGAAAGTTGTCATAAAATTCTAAATATTCTAATTAGCCTATTGGGCTAGTCAATTTCAGCTTCTGAAGCCATTTGGGCTTTCAATTTCTGATTCTAAGTCGATAAATGAACAGATATTCCATGTAATAACAGATAACTACAAAGTTTAGCATGAAAACACATAATTAAATACACAATCATGCAATTAAACGTATTGAAACAATATAATATAATAGTATGGAGGTCGGGGCCGTTACACACACACACACACACTCTCTCTCTCTCTCTCTCTCTCTTTCTCTATTTTCATCCATCTCTTCATCTGTGTCAAACCCAATTCGCTGATCAACATTACCATCATCATCCTAGCTTTACATGTTTGAATCTCCGGCAAAACAACACAATCTTCACCCTCTTTCTCTTTCTTTAGATCTCATCTCACCATCATCATCCTATAAGCTTAGAGTCCATCCTTCTGTACTTGTTTTTAGCTCCCAAAGGAAAATCTAACAAACCCATTTCCCTATTACCATTTTCTTAGAGACCCACCAATCCCATTTTCTATCTCTTTGATCTATGTCTGTTTCAAACCAAATTAGGTAAAATAATACAACAGACCCAGAAATCTTTTATGAGATTTTCAAATATTGAAACTCAGTGTAAAACCTAGGAATTGGGTTTGGGTCTCATTTCATTCAGATTTGAAAATAGAAGATGGAAGACTATTAAACAAAAGTGGGACCCTTAATTTGTTATGTAAGCAGCCCCCAACAATTCCTAGAGGTTGAAGGAGGTTGAGATGAAGAATAAGTTCATCAATTATGCTAGAATCCAGGTATTTATTTTCTAAATTCAAACTAGACTGCTTTAGAAATTTATATGAATTTGTGAAATTTGGTTTGACTGATCATTCTGAAATTTGTTATTAATTGATTGTTTTGAATATTTGTGAAATTTTTGAAATTTGTGAAATAAATTCTAACGGATCATTCTAAAATTTGGGAAATTTGGGTCTGGGAAATGCAGAAATTGGTGAAATTTGTTTTGAGAAAAATAAAAATAAAAATTGAAGGAACAAATGCTATAATAAATAAAAGAATTTTGTTTGACACCCAAAAAAAAATGTGAATTTTGTTTTTTTTATAAAAAAAAACGCTTCAAATATTTTGGGAAGTTTTTTCTAGGAGAGGATGAACTAAAATCTGTTATTTTTGATGATGTGACATGTTTGGCAAATGCCAAACCTCCTATCAAATTTGGCAACAAAAATGACATCTGCTATATTTGTTAAGAAGATTAGTAGGCCATTGGAAACCCTTTTTTTTTTTTTTACTCTTGCCAAATTTTAGCTTTGGCAACTCCTTTGGCAGCTCCATTAGAGATGCTCTAACGCGTATGGATCCTCTGCAGTTAAATTTTCTACGATTTTTGTAGAGTGAATCAAAACAATGTCGTTTTGCTTAGGGTGAAAAAAAATAAAATAAATAAAATAAAAATAAAAACCAAAATAGACAAAATTTATTTTACCTCTTATGGTTTGAGGGTGGAGCACTTTACCCATTTGATTAACAAATATGCAGATTGACCCCTTGTGGGTTTGGACTAATTTACACTCTAACATCTGTCAATGTTGACTATAAAATGACTACTTTATGCTTACATGAAAAAGACTATATTTCTCTCTTTCTTTATTTTATTAAAAAACATAATTTTCTAACTTAAATCATATTTTATTTAATAAAACCATCTCTTAACTCTAAATTTCAATTTATTTAATCTAATTAATCACACAAACATATATATATATATATATGTATACATATTCGTAATTATTTAACCTAATTAAACTCCTAACTATATCCATAAATGTATATATATACTTGTTAGCACCATAAATCTACAATTTTTATTATTATTTATTATTTATATAATTGCAGGACACGTGGCATCCTCTTATTCATTTGGAAGTTAAAAGAAGTTATAGAGATAATGGAGAATATGAAGGACAAAGTGGATGAGTGGGAGGACAAAGTGGATGAGTGGAAGGACACATGGCAAGACAAGAATGAAGATGGAAGAAATGGGTAGTTACTAAGTAGTTATTGCTGTATTTTTTCTTCTATAAATAGCCATTAATGCCTACATTGTAAAGGATCCAGAATCATAAATCAAAGACAATTGATTTCAATATTTCTTGTCATTTTCCTTATCTTAGGAGTAGTTTAATATAGATTTATATTTCGAAGCATTTATTTTCAGAATTTCCATTTCGAAGCAAGAACAATCAATTCTTTTCGAAGCCATAAAATTCTAAATATTCTAATTAGCCTATTGGGCTAGTCAATTTCAGCTTCTGAAGCCATTTGGGCTTTCAATTTCTGATTCTAAGTCGATAAATGAACAGATATTCCATGTAATAACAGATAACTACAAAGTTTAGCATGAAAACACATAATTAAATACACAATCATGCAATTAAACGTATTGAAACAATATAATATAATAGTATGGAGGTCGGGGCCGTTACACACACACACACACTCTCTCTCTCTCTCTCTCTCTCTTTCTCTATTTTCATCCATCTCTTCATCTGTGTCAAACCCAATTCGCTGATCAACATTACCATCATCATCCTAGCTTTACATGTTTGAATCTCCGGCAAAACAACACAATCTTCACCCTCTTTCTCTTTCTTTAGATCTCATCTCACCATCATCATCCTATAAGCTTAGAGTCCATCCTTCTGTACTTGTTTTTAGCTCCCAAAGGAAAATCTAACAAACCCATTTCCCTATTACCATTTTCTTAGAGACCCACCAATCCCATTTTCTATCTCTTTGATCTATGTCTGTTTCAAACCAAATTAGGTAAAATAATACAACAGACCCAGAAATCTTTTATGAGATTTTCAAATATTGAAACTCAGTGTAAAACCTAGGAATTGGGTTTGGGTCTCATTTCATTCAGATTTGAAAATAGAAGATGGAAGACTATTAAACAAAAGTGGGACCCTTAATTTGTTATGTAAGCAGCCCCCAACAATTCCTAGAGGTTGAAGGAGGTTGAGATGAAGAATAAGTTCATCAATTATGCTAGAATCCAGGTATTTATTTTCTAAATTCAAACTAGACTGCTTTAGAAATTTATATGAATTTGTGAAATTTGGTTTGACTGATCATTCTGAAATTTGTTATTAATTGATTGTTTTGAATATTTGTGAAATTTTTGAAATTTGTGAAATAAATTCTAACGGATCATTCTAAAATTTGGGAAATTTGGGTCTGGGAAATGCAGAAATTGGTGAAATTTGTTTTGAGAAAAATAAAAATAAAAATTGAAGGAACAAATGCTATAATAAATAAAAGAATTTTGTTTGACACCCAAAAAAAAAAAAATGTGAATTTTGGTTTTTTTTTTTTAAAAAAAACGCTTCAAATATTTTGGGATGTTTTTTCTAGGAGAGGATGAACTAAAATCTGTTATTTTTGATGATGTGGCATGTTTGGCAAATGCCAAACCTCTTGTCAAATTTGGCAACAAAAATGACATCTGCTATATTTGTTAAGAAGATTAGTAGGCCATTGGAAACCCTTTTTTTTTTTTTTTTCCTCTTGCCAAATTTTAGCTTTGGCAACTCCTTTGGCAGCTCTATTAGAGATGCTCTAACGCGTGTGGATCCTTTGCAGTTAAATTTTCTAAGATTTTTGTAGAGTGAATCAAAACAATGTCGTTTTGCTTAGAGTGAAAAAAAATAAAATAAAAATAAAAACCAAAATAGACAAAATTTATTTTACCTCTTATGGTTTGAGGGGTGGAGCACTTTACCCATTTGATTAACAAATATGCAGATTGACGCCTTGTGGGTTTGGACTAATTTACACTCTAACATCTGTCAATGTTGACTATAAAATGACTACTTTATGCTTACATGAAAAAGACTATTTCTCTCTTTCTTTATTTTATTAAAAAACATAATTTTCTAACTTAAATCTTATTTTATTTAATAAAACCATCTCGTAACTCTAAATTTCAATTTATTTAATCTAATTAATCACACAAACATATATATATATATATATACATATTCGTAATTGTTTAACCTAATTAAACTCCTAACTATATCCATAAATGTATATATATACTGTGTATGTATGCACACAGAGGGTCCCAGATTTGAATGAATGAAAAAATGAATTGAATGAATAACATTGCATATGAGATGGCAGGATCTAATCCAATAGTTTCTTGAATTGAATCTAATTTTTAATGCGAATTGAATCTCATTTTGATGGCTCTTCAACTGTTGGGCAAGAGACATGCGGTGGTGGCATGTGTTGGATTGGGAACAGATAGTGGCGAAGGCGGACTGGGAAAGAAAACAGACCAACGACCGTTGTCGAGGATAGGATATGGAGTTGCAGCAGTGGATGGAAAGGGAAAAGAGGACTCCGAAATGGGCTACAAAGGTAAGAGGGATTGGCGGAGCCAGTCGGGGAAGAGAATTGAGTTGGTGGAGCCGGTCGGGAAAGCTGAATGGGGTAGTAATGGGCCTGGGAAATGAAGAGGGGTTGGCTGGAAGTGATGGGAATGAGAAGATGACAATGAAGGGTTTCAATAAGAAAATGAATATGGAGGCATAAATGTCATTTTCATTTTAATTTCACTTTCTTTTCTTCTTCTTTCTTTTTTCAAAGTAAAAATGCCACTCTCCCAATTCACGCATGTACTATACATTCTATTAATTTGGACGAAAAGTGTAGCGATCACAGTTTAGTTCAAAATTATAAGGGAGGTATTTGCTTATATTTAACCCATAAGAAGGGTTAAAGTATTTCCGATTCAAACCATAAGGAGATAAAGTGAATTTTATCCATAAAAAAAAAGGGAATGTGAAAGCACAAAACATAGAAGAGAGAGAAGGCACTCACGCCGAAGCCCCTTTCCATCCTCGACACCATTTTTAGTGCCATTCCCTTACACTTCCACTATTTGACACTATATAGCAACTTGGGTCTTCAATGACACATTTTCTTTTGGTCAGTAAAAAGAAAATTTTGTCACAATAGATATTGGTGAGGAAATATTTTCCTCACTAATTTTGTCACTGGATGTTTGTCAGTAAAAATCATTGTGAGGAAAAATTAATGGGGGAACTACATACATGTGGGAGTTAGAACAAAAAAATTAGAAAAACATGGGGGATGCAAGTGCATCTGTGGTGGGGTTTAAATGAAAGGCTGTGAGGGTGCAGCTATCACGTGCACCCCTCCATGTGTTAGTAGTTTTTTTTCCCAACTAGCTCCTGCATGTAGTTCCCAAAAATAATTGTCACCAATGCAATAGCTTTAGTGACAAACAATTTCGTCGCCAATTAAACCTCATTTTATCACAAAAGAATCCTCAATTTTGTCACCAAATAAAAACTCAGTACCATATATTGTTGATGAAAAAAATTGTCTCACATGTTGATCATTGGCGAGGAAATCATTTCGTTGTGGTAAGGTGTAAAGGTGACAAAAAAAATTTATCTTCGAAAGTTGGTCATTAGTGAGGAAATAGATTTCGTCACAATGACATATAGAAGTGACAAAAATTATTGTCTCTAATATTAATAGCTGGATAATAGCAATATAAATTACATTGCAATAAAATGTGTAGGGGTGATAAATTTCGTCACAAAACCTATTTTCCATACTGAATATATATTTTATATTTCAATTTAAATTGTTATTTCACAAATATTTCTGCTCATATCCCAAGCCTAAAATATGTACTAACAAATCCACTAGCAATCATAAACGACTTCACACAAAAAATCTACTAAACAATTCATAATCTATTAAGTACATATCCAAAATATATCTATCAAACAAATTTCATAATCCATTAAGTATAAAAAAAGAAAAACAATCACAACCAATCCCATCATGAACAAAGTATATGTTGACCAAAAAAAAAAAAAAACCAACATTTGATCTTGATTGGCAAGCATGCTTCCAAGCATCGTCAACAATCAATCTGGGAAAAAAAAATGGAAAAGAGGAAAACATTAATATATTATTAATTACATATATAAATAATTTAACATTATAAACCAATTTAGTAGAAATGCATAATTTTGTCCACAACTTAGAGTGGTATTCCAAGGTGTTCGAGATGTTCCTAGAGCTCTCTATGATTGTTTCACGGGGTTTGGCTCCAATGGCCTAAGTGTCAAAAAAAAAAGAAAAAAAGAAAAAAAGAAATGCAATTTTAGGCTTAGTTTATAAACTAAAGGTCTCGTGCATGTTTCATTAGTTTCCACAACATATAGTAGTTGACCATAAGACTTTAGTGATGTTTCTAAGCCATTCCGTGTCTTTTCATGATTTTGCCCTTTGTTGGCTTGTTTTTTTAGCATAAATGTAGGAAAAATGCAATTATTGGCGTAGTTCTCAAAACAATAAAACTGTGTATGGTTCGTAAGTTTTCACAACTTACATTGGTCCCTCCTGAGTATTCATGACGTTCTTTGTCATGACCCCATTTCGGCCCTAGTAGGATGGTGCCGTGATGGCCAGTAATCCGAGATTACCAAAGGCCAACTTACAAAAATTCACACAATCAGAGTATAAATATATGGGGCCTACATGTGCGGAAGTAAATTTAAATCTAAGTAGTCCATAAGAGCTGTGCATAGATCAAATGAAATGTCATACATCTTAACATGGTTTTACATCTTGGATACAAATAAAACAAGGTACATGATGCATCTTGATCAAAAGGCTTCTCAAGCCGACATATACAAGAAATGAACTACGACTAAGCAGCATGATCTTCAAGATGCTAACAAAGCATGGATCCAAAACATCTTGCAAATAACATCTTAGGCGTCGTCGCCTTCTAGCTCCTCACCTACATATATATAAAGGAGAGGGTGAGATACTCAGTGAATGATATTAGTAATAAAGGTTTGAATGAATGATATCCGAGATCTTTACCAAAACAATACATATAATAACTTGTACAAAGAATGGAATGAATCAAGTTCATCAATCAAAGTCTTTCAAAGCTTTTTGGATGTTAATAACATTTACATAATACCAATGGATGACATTCCGGACAAAACAAGGGAATAACCATCCCGGAATCGAACCACACCCGTTCACGACTGTTGATGGCCGACCTAGAATCGGTTAGACAACCCACTCGGAAAACCGTTGGTGGCAAAACAAGGGAATAATCGTCTCGGAATCAAAGCACACCCATTCACGATCGTCGGTGGCCGACCCGAGATTGATTAGACAAACCCACCCTTACAAGACCGTCGGTGGCAAAAGAGATATCTCAACAAAGGTGCTACATAGGCTTAACGTCCCCTAGCACGAAAGGACATTCCAAGAATATCATCAAAACAAACATAATACTTGATACAAAACTAGAGGATAATCATTCATGCGTGATCAAATACTTTTCCAAAACAAAACAAAGCAAAGCTTTTGTCAAAACATTATAACATAGCTTTATTAAAAATACCACTCACATAGCTCTTCGGGTGTAGGGATTAAGGCAAGGATCCAAGACTTACAAATACATGGCAAAGTCCACTAAATGCATTTCAAGAAGACAAGAAAGAATGCTCAAAGATGGTTAGGCAATGCATTCTTAAAAATAAGCTTTACATGAATGAAAAATGATCCCAGCATTTCTTTCCAAAACCAAGTCAAGACAAAGCAAAACATGTGCTGGGAGTTAAAATACTGTTTTTCTTCTAGAGAAAACATGCTGGGTACCAACCAGGTCTCAGAATGGATGCACAGAGATGATCTAGGCAAAAATGGCCTAGCTGGGCGGTCTCAGGGAGTCTTGGCCGAGGTCCCACACCTCTTGGCCGAGGTGTGGTCTCCTAGGCCGAGGTGTGCGGCTGCCTGCCGAGATGTTACAAGGTGCCGACAAGGGTGTACCATGGTCGACCTAGGTGTGCATGGAAGATAGGCTAAGGTGCAAGTGATCATACAAGGTAGGCCAAGGTGAGATACGATGCTTGGCCTACGTGTAAGATCTAGGCAAGAGTGGAAAGAGTGGTCTCGGTGACCACACTTAGGGAAATGAAGTCTGAAAATTTGGGTTTTTCCCTTGATGAACGTGAAGAACATGAAGAACATGAACATGAAGAACATGAATGCTAAAATCATAACTTTATTCAAAATCTAAGATTTCATGAGATGAGTTCAAAAATATGGTCCTGGGTACCCGTACTCGGAGATTTCATGAAAACAAACATAAAAACATGGATCTTGATACAAACTTTTGGATCAAAACATGGTTTTTCTTCAAGAACACATGAACATCATTTTCTGTTTCTAAAACAAACTTTAAATCAATGAATTGCTCATGAATCATGCTAGATCATGCAACGTGATCATATATACATAAAGAATAACTAGAGTAGATCAAGATTCTAACCTCAAAATATGAATCTAACAGTTCAAGGTGTGAAGATCAAGCTTGGAAATCTATTTCTCTCTCTAAGAACCCTTTTCTCTTTCTTCCTAGAGCTTCTCTCTCTACAAGGCAAAGATGTGACAAAATGATATGGGTTTCTCAGCTAGTACCTGACTTAACCCTCTGCTGGGACACGTGGCACTACCGGATTGGATCTCCTCAAAAATTATTAATTACATATATAAATAATTTAACATTATAAACCAATTTAGTAGAAATGCATAATTTTGTCCACAACTTAGAGTGGTATTCCAAGGTGTTCGAGATGTTCCTAGAGCTCTCTATGATTGTTTCACGGGGTTTGGCTCCAATGGCCTAAGTGTCAAAAAAAAAAGAAAAAAAGAAAAAAAGAAATGCAATTTTAGGCTTAGTTTATAAACTAAAGGTCTCGTGCATGTTTCATTAGTTTCCACAACATATAGTAGTTGACCATAAGACTTTAGTGATGTTTCTAAGCCATTCCGTGTCTTTTCATGATTTTGCCCTTTGTTGGCTTGTTTTTTTTTAGCATAAATGTAGGAAAAATGCAATTATTGGCGTAGTTCTGAAAACAATAAAACTGTGCATGGTTCGTAAGTTTTTACAACTTAGATTGGTCCCTCCTGAGTATTCATGACGTTCCTTGTCACGACCCCATTCCGGCCCTAGTAGGATGGTGCCATGATGGCCAGTAATCCGAGATTACCAAAGGCCAACTTACAAAAATTCACACAATTAGAGTATAAATATATGGGGCCTACATGTGCGGAAGCAAATTTAAATCTAAGTAGTCCATAAGAGCTGTGCATAGATCAAATGAAATGTCATACATCTTAACATGGTTTTACATCTTGGATACAAATAAAACAAGGTACATGATGCATCTTGATCAAAAGGCTTCTCAAGCCGACATATACAAGAAATGAACTACGACTAAGCAGCATGATCTTCAAGATGCTAACAAAGCATGGATCCAAAACATCTTGCAAATAACATCTTAGGCGTCGTCGCCTTCTAGCTCCTCACCTACATATATATAAAGGAGAGGGTGAGCTTGGATACTCAGTGAATGATATTAATAATAAAGGTTTGAATGAATGATATCCGAGATCTTTACCAAAATAATACATATAATAACTTGTACAAAGAATGGAATGAATCAAGTTCATCAATCAAAGTCCTTCAAAGCTTTTTGGATGTTAATAACATCTACATAATACCAATGGATGACATTCCGGACAAAACAAGGGAATAACCATCCCGAAATCGAAGCACACCTGTTCACGACCGTTGATGGCCGACCTAGAATCGGTTAGACAACCCACCCGGAAAACCGTCGGTGGCAAAACAAGGGAATAATCATCTCAGAATCAAAGCACACCCATGCACGACCGTCGGTGGCCGACCCGAGATCGATTAGACAAACCCACCCGTACAAGACCGTCGGTGGCAAAAGAGATATCTCAACAAAGGTGCTACATAGGTTTAACGTCCCCTAGCACGAAAGGATATTCCAAGAATGTCATCAAAACAAACATAATACTTGATACAAAACTAGAGGATAATCATTCACGCTTGATCAAATACTTTTCCAAAACAAATCAAAGCAAAGCTTTTATCAAAACATTATAACATAGCTTTATTAAAAATACCACTCACATAGCTCTTCGGGTGTAGGGATTAAGGCAAGGATCCAAGACCTACAAATACATGGCAAAGTCCACTAAATGCATTTCAAGAAGACAAGAAAGAATGCTCAAAGATGGTTAGGCAATGCATTCTTAAAAATAAGCTTTACATGAATGAAAAATGATCCCAGCATTTCTTTCCAAAACCAAGTCAAGACAAAGCAAAACATGTGCTGGGAGTTAAAACACTGTTTTTCTTCTAGAGAAAACATGCTGGGTACCAACCAGGTCTCGGAATGGATGCACAGAGATGATCTAGGAAAAAATGGCCTAGCTGGGTGATCTCAGGGAGTCTTGGCCGAGGTCCCACACCCCTTGGCCGAGGTGTGGTCTCCTAGGCCTAGGTGTGCGGTTGCCTGCCGAGACGTTACAAGGTGCCGGCAAGGGTGTACCATGGTCGACCTAGGTGTGCATGCAAGATAGGCTAAGGTGCAAGTGATCATACAAGGTAGGCCAAGGTGAGATACGATGCTTGGCCTAGGTGTGAGATCTAGGCAAGAGTGGTCTCGATGACCACACTTAGGGAAATGAAGTCTGGAAATCTTGGTTTTCCCCTTGATGAACGTGAAGAACATGAAGAACATGAGCATGAAGAACATGAATGCTAAAATCATAACTTTATTCAAAATCTAAGATTTCATGAGATGAGTTCAAAAATATGGACCTGGGTACCTGTACTTGGAGATTTCATGAAAACAAACACAAAAACATGGATCTTGATACAAACTTTTGGATCAAAACATGGTTTTTCTTCAAGAACACATGAACATCATTTTCTCTTTCTAAAACAAACTTTAAATCAATGCATGGCTCATGAATCATGCTAGATCATGCAACGTGATCATATATACATAAAGAATAACCAGAGTAGGTCAAGATTCTAACCTCAAAATATGAATCTAACAGTTCAAGGTGTGAAGATCAAGCTTGGAAATCTATTTCTCTCTCTAAGAACCCCTTTCTCCTTCTTCCTAGAGCTTCTCTCTCTACAAGGCAAAGATGTGACAAAATGATATGGGTTTCTCAGCTAGTACCTGACTTAACCCTCTGCTGGGACACGTGGCACTACCGGATTGGATCTCCTCAAAAAGTGCCAGAATGAAAGGACAAGGATATGACAAAGTGTGTACAACAAGTAAGATGACATGGGCACTATAACAAGGTAAGGATCTCGGATCAAGATATAGGCTTCGGCTAGTAAGGTCTCAATGATCTCGGCTAGGAAGGATAACACTTGACCTAGCTGTGCCACACCTCGGTCTAGGTCATACCAGTCCCAGAACAAGATCGCTAGGTGCAAGGATCAAAGATCTAGGACGCCTAGATGATAACATCTCGGCCTAGATGATGACATCTTGGCCAATATGCCAAGGTGAAGGTGGAGGTCAACCAAAGTGGTTCCAAGATGGTCCTAGGTGTTGGCGTGCAATGGCCTAGGTGTGAGAGGTTCAAAGGTGTGACCTAGGCTTGACATGACCTAGGCTTAACATGACCTAAGCTTGACATGACCTAGGCTTAACATGACCTAGGCTTGACATGCCCTAGGCTTAACATGACCTAGGCTTGAGATGGCAAGCAAGGAACAAAGCATAAATATAACACTTAGGCAAAACATGATAGCATTAAGACAAGACAAGAATCTTTACCTAGGCAAAACAAGTCTAAGTTTGCATGTACAAACTTAACAAGGCAAAATCATATAAATGCTCATGAGCATGACTAAGACAAGAATGTGGGTTATTACATTCCTCGAGCATTTTCATGGTTTTTTTTCATGATTTTGCCCCAAATGGCCTTTAAGTGTTTGAAAAACACAATTATAGGAGTAGTTTTCAAAACGTGAGTCCTGTGCATGTTTCATAAGTTTTCACAACTTACTTTTGTCCCCCTTGAGGTAATTGTGACATTCTCTGTGCCTTTTCATGTTTGTTTCACAATTTTACACCCCCTTCCCACAGTTGGCCTATTTTTAAGCTTAAGCATTTGAAAAATGCATTTATTAGGCGTAGTCCTTAAACTGTGAGACTCAAGCATGTTTCGTAAGTTTACACAACTTAGATTGGTCCCCTTTGATTTGTTTGTGATGTTCGTTGAGCCTTTTTGTGGTTGCTTCGTGATTTCGCCTTATATGGCCCATTTTTAGCTAAAGTGTTTGAAAAACACAATTATAGGCATAGTTTCCAAACCATGAGTCTTGCGCACATTTTTTGTTATCAAAACTTATGTTTGTCCCCCATGGTGGTGATCACGAGGCTCCTCAAGCCTTTATTTGGCTTATTTCACGATTTGACCTCCTTTATTTTTTAGCTAAAGTGTTTGAAAAATGCACTTGTGAGTCCGGTGCATGTTTCATAAGTTTCCATAACATATGTTCACCCTCCTTGATGTATCCATGATGTTTCTCGAGTCTTTCTATTTCTATTTCATAGTTTTGCATGCTGATATCCTATTTTTGAGCCTGAGTGCAAGAAAAATGCACTTTTAGGCGTAGTTTTCAAACAGCATGTCCCATGCATGTTTTGTATGTTTTCATAACTTACGTTGGTCCCCCCAAAAGGTGTTCATGATGTTTCCCGAGCCTTTTCGTGATTGTTTCACAATTTCGCTCCTCGATAGCTTATTTTTTAGCCTAGGTGTAACACCCTGTTTTGGGAGACCACTCGAGCAGTGATTCGAGGCTCCCAGTATCTAGCCTGTTTGCAAGCAAGACCATTTGAGCTATAAAGTGATCGCTTAAGCGAAAAATTGAAGCTCCCAATATTTTCACTATAGACCTGCAAAACTTCTGAGATCTTACATTTACGCTTAAGTGATGGAAATTTCACTCGAGCTATCTATTTGATGTTGTGTTCGTCGCTTGGGTGATAGAAAGTTCGCTCGAGTAGTCTATTCGGGACAACAATTTTAAAGGTCGATCTAAACATCTTTTTCTCTTACTTTTCACATCCTTTCTCTCTCTAACACCCATTTTTGAAACCCTAGCCTAAAAACACTTGATTTGCCTTGATTTGGCACAATTGATCTCTTAATCTTGAAATTAGATGTATTGATTTGACTTTGGTGTTGAAATATGAAATTTTAGAAACTTCTTGAAACAAATCCTTGAGATGGTGATGATGGTGAGTTGGAGAATTTCTTCAATTGTTGATATTTATATTATGGATTGTTGTAAATTGAACTCACTTTAGGGAAATTGTAAGTTTACACAACTTAGATTGGTCCCCTTTGATTTGTTTGTGATGTTCGTTGAGCCTTTTTGTGGTTGCTTCGTGATTTCGCCTTATATGGCCCATTTTTAGCTAAAGTGTTTGAAAAACACAATTATAGGCATAGTTTCCAAACCATGAGTCTTGCGCACATTTTTTGTTATCAAAACTTATGTTTGTCCCCCATGGTGGTGATCACGAGGCTCCTCAAGCCTTTATTTGGCTTATTTCACGATTTGACCTCCTTTATTTTTTAGCTAAAGTGTTTGAAAAATGCACTTGTGAGTCCGGTGCATGTTTCATAAGTTTCCATAACATATGTTCACCCTCCTTGATGTGTCCATGATGTTTCTCGAGTCTTTCTATTTTTATTTCATAGTTTTGCATGCTAATATCCTATTTTTGAGCCTAAGTGCAAGAAAAATGCACTTTTAGGCGTAGTTTTCAAACAACATGTCCCATGCATGTTTTGTATGTTTTCATAACTTATGTTGGTCCCCCAAAAGGTGTTTGTGATGTTTCCCGAGCCTTTTCGTGATTGTTTCACAATTTCGCTCCTCGATAGCTTATTTTTTAGCCTAGGTGTAACACCCAGTTTTGGGAGACCGCTCGAGCAGTGATTCGAGGCTCCCAGTTTCTAGCCTGTTTGCAAGCGAGACCATTTGAGCTATAAAGTGATCGCTCAAGCGAAAAATTGAAGCTCCCAATATTTTCACTATGGACCTGCAAAACTTCTGAGATCTTACATTTACACTCAAGTGATGGAAAGTTCGCTCGAGCTATCTATTTGATGTTGTGTTCGTCGCTTGGGTGATAGAAAGTTCGCTCGAGTAGTCTATTCGGGACAACAATTTTAAAAATCGATCTAAATATCTTTTTCTCTTACTTTTCACATCCTTTCTCTCTCTCTAACACCCATTTCTGAAACCCTAGCCTAAAAACACTTGATTTCTCTTGATTTGGCACAATTGATCTCTTAATCTTGAAATTAGATGTATTGATTTGACTTTGGTGTTGAAATATGAAATTTTAGAAGCTTCTTGAAACAAATCCTTGAGATGGTAATGATGGTGAGTTGGAGAATTTCTTCAATTGCTGATATTTATATTATGGATTGTTGTAAATTGAACTCACTTTAGGGAAATTGAGAATTGGAAAATCATGCATCATATGCATTATAACTACACCTTGTGGCTCTTGCTTGTTAATGTTTGGAAAGTGTTGAAAAGAGGTAAATAGCATATGAGTTTAGGTAGTGAGTCGGGTTTTGGTTTGGGTGTGTTTTGTATGTTGGTGCCTGCATGAAGAGTCAAGGTGCCTAATTTCCCTGTCTTGAGCATATCGTTGGATGAATGTGGGAAAGGTTTTCTGGTGTCCACAAGCCTACCATTTTTAGAGTTGGCGAATGCGGAAAACATGATTTTGGATGTCCACAAGCCTGCCATTTCTGGAGTCGGCAAAAATGGAAGGGCAAGGTCTTGGGTGCCCATCGCCCTGCCGTTTGAGAGTTGGCAAATATGGGACAACTTTATATATATATATATATATGTATGTATGTATGGTTTTGAGGCTCTAGCTTGTGACATCATAGCTTATTTACACCTCATGAATTGGTTGAGATTGGTTATTGGCATTTCATATTTAGCATCAAGGTTTAAAATTAAAAAAAGAAAAGAAAAGAAAAGAAAAGAAAAGACTTGGATTTTCTCACCTCTTGCATGCCATGATCATATGTATTTCGATTTGCCTGTTAATGGTATTTCCTACTAGGAAATTACTTACCCCAAAACTAATAACCTTTCAGGTGATGAAGTTGTGATGTTGCCAAAGTGATTGGCGTGACGTGTATTTTTGGGTGGGAGCACAGAGGCTCTATTTGTATGCTACATGTTGCAGTGTTGAGCTACTTTTTGTGTAGAAAATTGAATTATGTCATTTTGTATATTCATGGGCATTCCTTAAAAAGATGTATGCCTTTAGGGCATTTATATTTTGTTTTATCTATTGCTCTTTGAACTGTTATTATCATTTAGTGGATGTAACAGAACAATGATGTAATTATTTAAATAGTTCAGTGTGGAAGAGATTTCTTTTGAAGCATCTATACATTATCTATTGAATTGTCGTATTTTAAATAAATTAGTTAATTGATGAATTAATGTTGTAATTTGAGGTTATGATTTTGAGGTGTTACAAATTGATATCAGAGCAAACCGGGTTTGAATACGTGGAGCTCGTGGGACGTGATTTTTGCCACAATTGGTTTGTCATGCTGGGAGGGGACATTAGTTATCTTACAGGTTTATGTATTTACATGAATATGTGGATATGGGGTCAAGTTTTTAGGATATAACTTGTGTCCAATACATTCATCGAAATCCTTTTGGAAAGGCACCTGATCACAAAGAGGTTGAAGTGTATGTGGATGATATGATTGTCAAGTCCAAGAGATGTGAAGGTCACCTGGATGCATTAAGAAGGTTCTTTGAGAGAATCTGGGAGTATAAGCTAACACTGAACCTGCAAAAATATACTTTTGGGGTGATTGCAAGAAAGATGTTGGGATTCCTAATCTCACAATGTAGAATTGACATTGACTCGTCCAAAATCAAGGCCATCTTAGAAATGCCCCCACCGATGACTAAAAAGGAGGTGCGAGGCTTTCTTGGGACAGTGCGATTCATAAGAATATTTATTTCTAAATTAGCCTCCATTGGTGAACCACTGTTTAGCTTGCTGAAGAAAGGGAAGAAATTCTAATGAGATAACCAATGCAATTACGCTTTTGAGCAAATGAAGCAATATCTACAAAATTCGCATGTGCTATCACTCTGAGCCAGGAAAACCATTGATTTCATACCTATCAGTAACTGAGTCTACTATGGGCTGCATGCTAGCGCAAGAATTAGAAGAGAAAGTGGAAAAGGCCATGTACTATCTAAGCAAGAAAATGTTGGAATACGAGACCTATTATACCCCTTTGGAAAAGGTTTCTCTAGCCTTGGTGTGGGCCACCAGAAATTTGAGGCACTATTTGTTAGCACACTTGGCAATCCTGGTTTCAAGGTTAGAGTCCATCAAAAATCTTTTTGAAAAACCAGCACTTACCAGTAGGCTAGTTCGATGGCTACTTTTGCTTTTTGAGTTCGATCTTCGATATGTTACTCACAAATTTTTCAAAGGAAAAGCCGTAACAGAGTTTGTAGCAAACCACCCAATCAATGGAGAAGAAGACGGGAAGTACGAATTCTTGGATGAGGAGATCCTACAATTAGAAGAGGACACTTGGAAATTGTATTTTGACAGAGCTGCCAATCAGTATGGATATGGGATGGAAGGGTTGCTCATAACACCCGACAGCTCCCACGTACCTCTGGCCTTCAAACTTCGATTTATGGTATCTAACAATTAGGTAAAGTATGAGGCATGCATAGCTGCACTAGAAGCTATTCTAGAACTAACGGCAATAAGACAGGATGTAATTAGAGATTCAAATCTGGTTGTGTCTTAAGCGAACAGGGATTGGAAAGTAAAGGAAGAAAAAATAAAAGTCTATCATCAGACCTTGGATATGCTGATCCCGAGGTTTGAAAGGTTAACATTTACACATTTGGTGAGGGAGAACAATAGGTTCGCTAACTCTTTGACAACCTTAGCTTCAATGGTGGACATACCAATTGGGGTAAGGATGCGCTTGATTATCGTGGAACAGAGATACGTACCAGCATACGAGATAATGGTATGATAGAAGAAGCCTAAGATGAAGGCCCTTGGTATTTGGCATTTGGAATGTTCTAGAGAAGGAGACGTACCTGTAAAGGGCGAATGCTAAGGTCAAAAAGGGGATACGACGTTTGGCCGCTCAATTCATCATCTGTGGAGACAAGCTATATAGAAGGGGGCATTTAGGCATGCATAAATCATGCATAGAGGAAGATAAAGAAAAACATATCATGGAAGTCATCCATGAAGGGAATGTGGGGCTCATATGAATGGTATTATGCTAGCCAGAAAAGTCCTCAAACAAGGATATTACTGGTTGACTATCGAAAATGATTATGTCAGCTTTGTTCGGTGATGCCACAAGTGTCAGATTCACGCCAATCGCATGAACATCCTGCCATCAAAGTTGTATAACATGACTTCACCATGACCTTTTTTCGTCTGGGAAATTGATATGATTGGGGCAATAATGCCAAAAGGGTTGAATGGACATGAGTTTCTCTTGGTGGCAATCGATTACTTTACCAAGTGGGTGGAGGCATGGTAGTATTCAATGTTGAAGGTGTCGTACTTGGTCAAGGTTATCGGAAACAACATCATTTATAGGTATGGGGTTCCAAATGAGATGATTTTGGACAATGGTTCACACTTTAAGGTAGAAGTGATTGATCTACTTGAGAAATGTAATGTAGCCTCTCACAAGTCATCAACCAACAGGCCACAAACCAATGGAACCGTTAAAGCAGCAAACAAAAATATCAAGAACATCTTACAAAAGATGGTAGAAATTTCCAAAGATTTGTTAGATAAGCTGCCTTTCGCACTGTGGGGCTATAGGACATCAATCCGAACACCTACTGGGTAACCCCTTACTCTCTAGTTTATGAGATGGAGGTAGTACTACCAATTGAGATAGAAGTGCCTTCACTGAGGATTATGGCTAAATATCAAATAGCAGAAATGGATTGGCAACAAAATTTGTTTGAAGAGATGATATTATTTAATAAGAGAATATTGAAGGCCCTATACCATGTACAAGGTACCAACGTAGGATTGCTCGAGCGTTCAATAAGAAAGTCAAGTCCAGGAATCTGAATGAGGGAAATCTAGTGTTAAAAGACAATCGGGCTCCAATTTACGATCCTAAGGGAAAGTTTAAACCTAATTGGACTGGTCCTTATATCATCAAGTCAATTTGGTCGAGAAGAGCTGTTATTCTGATGGATCTGGATAGACTGGATTTTTCATAGTCAATTAATATGGACAAGTTGAAGAAACACTATCCTTGAGAGGCTCACTGGGCTGAAAATGTGAAAGGGCAACCAGGTAAAAGTTAGAGTAAGAAAAAAGAAATAAATAAAGTGGAGCTCACAAGGTTAAAATCCCAAAACGGTGGCTTTGGAAAAAATTAGAGCGCAAAATGATAGAGTAAATACCCGAGTGAATCCTAACTGTGAACTACGCCTTGGGATACGTAGGCAACTTCATTATGAAGTTCGGCCCTAATCATTTTCAACTCGGTTGTCTTGTCCATGATCGATCGATTCATTTTTACTTTGATTCATATCTAGTTATCTAGACTTGCTTTTCTGTGATGAAAATGGTCGCAAGGTAGATCTGATTGGTGATACAATAGTGGAAAAGGCGTAGAGAGTCCTGTCCAAGGAGTTGATTCGAGGTTATGCAGTTTGAAGGTTGATTTCGGGTATGTTAAGTAGTGACTGTTTACGAAAATGTGTTTAATTGTTTTTAATAGATTAAACTGATTTTCTCAAACAATTTTTTTTTGCAAAATGAACCTATTTTTGGACCTGAGAGAAAGCTTTTCAATACCCACTAAAGTGGAACAAACATGCTTAGCCCATTCCCATATTACTCAAGGCATTTTACATCGTAAAGCTAAGGTCAAAGCAATAAACTAGGGGCATAGTTGAGTCAAGTCCACGGTCCTTTCCCCACGGGACCAGAAGATTCCGCTACCAAGGATGCGCCCACCTATGCCTCATCCTCGAGCCAAAGCATGCACTCACTGGAAATGGCATAACTGAAGACATCGGCAAGATCTAGGAGCTCCCTTATCCTCCAGGCAATTGCATATTGAGAAAGGTGCCTAACCTGGAGTGAAAATGAAGCTCGATACTCAATCCCATCAACAAGGTGAGTTTGATCATGTCCAAATCGTCGCATGAATCGAAAAAGGAAGTAGAAGATGTAGTGTGTCAAGCCAATCAGTTACACACCCGGTTAGCGGAATATGCAATACATCATTGGAGGCAAGTCTAACTAGGGGCAATGCCAAGCGATGCCCATTACAGACCAACTGCACATCTAGTCATACCACAGGCCCTCTAAAGGAAAATTTACTATTTGGGCTTGGAATAAGTAGTTCCTAGTTGAGTATTGAGCACAGAGAGTTGTTATTTTCAGCTTATCCATCAATCATGCCTTGGAAGGGATGAAAAATATGAGAGATTAAAGAATAGAGAGAAGTATGTTGAGTGGAAAAAGTGAGAATGGGTGTTGAGGGAAAAAAATCGAGTGAAGATAGCCAGAGTGATGTAAGAAATATAAAGTAAGAAAGGGTGGGAAATAGTATCTGAAGAAATAGTGGACTTCTTGCAAACTGAAAGGTCTCTTGTCTACAGAATGCGTCTAAACCCATCAAGGTCTCGGCTAATAATGCTAAGCCCATGCAACTCTGACCTTTCTGCAGTCATGGGGCCACCTCAATGATCTTGATACTCGTACTAGTACTAATAAGGGCAAGCAAGTAGTATAAGAGTAGGCATAAGCAAAGCGTATATTGATGATGCCTTCACTAAATAGAATCACTCCTATCTCTAACAATGGAAAATCAATGAATCAATCCGAACATGTCCAAACCCTCATTGTGGGCCAGGGATCGAGCCTCATTCGGAGTTAGACCACACATCTGGGCTAACGCGTGAGCATGGCTAAAGTTAGTTTGAAGCATGATTTCTTCACCTCGGGAAAGCTCCATTAATGCTTAGAATTCTTCAATGGTTGAACAGAGCTCCTGCACAGCAAATCGCCACCTTGAGGAAAGGAAAATGAAGTGGGGTGTGATTTAGAGAAAAAAGAGCATTTAGGCCAAATCCTGCAAAATTCACCTTATCGGCGCCATCCAAAGAGGCTATCCAATCTTGGAGCCTAGCTATAGTTGGGGCCTCCGTTTGTAGAAGAAACTCAGTTTTTCCACTCCTGGGTGAAAAAGCAGTCGCAAGTCACATTTTTAAAGAGAGAAGGTTATATGAGTGCCTGACAATTATATTCCACTATCTGGTCGAAACCTTCGACCGGCCGACCACAATTGGCTTGGTCAGACAAGTTTGTGATCAGCCGACCCCCAAAATTGTAGAAACAATATAGTTTTGTAGTCTAGCTTATTGATTTTGGTTTAGTTCTTGTTTTGAGTCTTTTTGTGACAACCCCGGTGTGCATATTATTTTATATAGTATAATTTGCATGATTATGTGTTTAATTTGTGTTTATCTGTTTGTTTACGGAATATCTATTAGAATATCGACTTAGAATTCAAAATTGGAAGCCCAAACAGATTTAAAAACCAAAATTCACTATTTCAATAGGCTAAATGAAATATTTAAAATCATATGGTATGTTTAATTAAAATTTAATTCAGATCAAATTAATTAGAATAAATCAATTAGAAATGATTAGGATTAATTAGGCTTAAGCTAGATTAATTAACCTTAACCCCACTTAATTAACTAACTTAATCTACTTATATATATATATATATATATGCCTTAAACATGTTTTGAGCTCATTTTTCATCAAGAGTGTGGTAAACATGATTTGAGCTCATTTTTCATCAAGAGTGTGGCTGAGATTGTAGAGAGAGAGAGGGAGGCCAAATTCTAGAGAGAAAGAAGAAGAGAAATTGTAGAAATTGAAGAAGAATTAAGAAGATTTAGCTAATACACCTTTAATTCAAGTTCTAGGTAAGATTATTACCCATAATCCTTGTAATTAATCCATATAGAAGTTGAATTCATGACACTTGTAGGGCCATTTGCATGAAATTAGGAGGAAGATGTTAGAGTCACTTGAATTCTTGTAGGATTGAGTTGAGATTGGACATGAATGCATAATTCTTCATCTTTAAGCTTGATTTTCTACAAATTCATACATGCATGAAGCTTAGACACATTAACTTGAAGGATTTTCCATAATTTTACACTCCTCATTTCATATAATCAAGTTTAAACAGGAAAGAAGTTCAATTTATTTCCTGTATGGGAAAATCATTAAGTTTTGGGAACTTTTGATATGACAAGTACTTAATTATGATATGTTTCGGAACTCTTGAGCTATGATTTGCATTTATGCTAGACATCATTCATTTAACCTCTTTATATTGATATTTCTCACTGGGCTTTAGCTCACCCTCTTCCCCTATATATATGTAGGTGAGCAAATGGAACATCAAGTTTCGAGAAGCCTCAGGAGTCCACCCTTTGTAAAGTCGCTTTTGGAGTGCCTCCGTGATGGGGCGCACTTGGACTTGAGTGGAGCCAAGTTGTGTCACCCTTTTGTTTTATGTTATTTTGTTTTGTTCTTTGGAAATTTGTTTTGAATGGATATTATATGTACGGAATCTAACTATTTGTGTTATACTTATGTAACCACGAATGTTTATATGAGGTGTTAAGTTTTAAATACTTATGATGTTGGCATGTAAGCACCGCTTGATGGACGTAGTTATATTCTATTATTGCTTTCACAAAGCCCTGATTACTATTATCCATTATCTGTTTTGTCTTTAAGGCCGGGTAATTTGGGATTACTGGCCAGTCATGGCCCAAGCCTCTAGGGGAGGGTTTGGGTCGTGATAGATTGGTATCAGAGCACGAGTTATACCTCACTCACTCATCCATTGAGCAATAAAGTGTCTAGAAAAGACTTAAGGATTGAACCCATGTGCATCTTAGTCCAAGGGTAACGTGACTTTTGTAATTGTGTATGTGACTATATGTCCATACAATTGTGTTTATTATAATACCAAGTTTATATAGACAATAGTGAGGAGAAGAGCAAAAAAACTAGAGGAATCTACCTCCATTGACTTGATCAAATGGAAATAATGATACATGATTTGGCTGAAAGTGTAAAGCAACAATAACAGCCGCCACCTCCACCTCCAATGCCTATACTGCCACCGGTGCAAGATCACCAAGCTTATGATCGAATTATTACACTCACCAAGAAATTCAAAATGATGAATCCATCCTTGTTCCATGGGGGAGTTAACGCATTAAAGGCTGAAGCTTGGGTTTTGGGGATAGAAAAGTTATTTGAGGTGTTTCCATGCACAGAAACACAAAAGGTTATGTTGGCCGCATTCATTTTAGAGAACGAGGCAAGAAGATGGCGGATGTTGGTTCGAGATGATAACAAGGAAATCAGATGGGCTTGGTTTTTAGAAATTTTCTATGAGAAATACTTTCCACAGTGTATCCAGGATAGGAAGGTATCTAAATTTGAGGGGGTTAAAGTAGGGAAACAAGATAGTGATAGAATATGAGGTTCAATTCACCAAACTAGCATGGTTTGCTTTGCATATGGTCAACACAAACTACAAAAAGGCCAAAAAATTTGAATGAGGTCTTTGTGATTCGATTCTAAAAAGGATCAATGTGCTAAAGTTACTGATGTATGTTGATGATTTGGACAAGGCACTCATGTTAGAGACAAACATGGCCGCTCGAAATCGAAATTTTGAATGGAGAGGTAAGAGGCAGAATATCAATATGAACAAAGGGGCAACATTAGCAATGAATAAGAAAGCAAAATAAGGAAATTCTAGTCGTTCAAATAAGAGTGGTAACTCGACACCTATTTGTCCAGATTATGGGAAGAAGCACCGAGCTGTATGTTACCGGACTACAGGGGCTTGTTTTTCGTGTGGAAAAGTGGGACACATAGCAAGAGAGTGGTCACAACCACGATAAGGTGGTAACTGAGGTGCTACAAGTTCAACAGGATTAGCACTGACTATAAGGGCCAATGTAACACTGACTACAACGAGGGATAATCAAAGGCAAGGAATGGTTTTCGCGCTCCTTCTAGGGGATACCTAAAATTTAGAGATTGTGATTTCAGGTACAATCTCTATTTGTGAGCAACATGCATATGTATTGATTGATTCAGGGTCTACACATTCTTTTGTTTCTATGCTATTTGCTCGTAAATTGAATAGACCTTTGGAAATCTTGAGATATGTGCTATGTGTGTCATCACCCTCGGGAGGATCTATGTTGTGTTCGTTTGTTTACCTTGCATGTGAAATTTTACTTGAGAATGCCATCTTAAATGTTGATTTATTGCCCTTAGACATGACTCATTTTGATATTATTCTGGGTATGGATTGGCTATCCAAATATTATGCAACCATTGATTGTGCCACTAAACGAGTAATATTTTGACCTCCGGGACAAAGTGAGTTTTATTTTGAGGGAAAGGGTGTAATTCCCTCACTATACTTAATTTCTACAATGAAGGCTAGTAAATTTATTAACAAGGGGTGTCAAGGGTATTTGTGTAGCATTTTGAGTGTTCAAACTACAGGTACTGCCTCAGATAATATTCTAGTATTAATAGATTTTTTCGACGTGTTTCTGGAAAAGTTGTGGAGACAATTGATGAATAGGGAGATTGAATTTGTGATTAATGTGATACTGGGTACTCAACCAATAACTAAAACTCCATATCACATGTCAACTGCTGAGATGAAAGAATTAAAAATTCAATTGTAGGAATTACTTGATAAGGAGTTCATTTGGCCAAGCACATCATCGTGGGGTGCACCTATACTATTTGTGAAAAAGAAATACAGAACCCTCCGTCTGTGCATTGATTACCAGGTGTTGAACAAGGTGACCATTAAGAACAAATATCGTTTACCTTAGATTGACAATTTGTTTGATCAACTACAGGGGGCCCAAGTGTTTTCAAAGATCAACTTAAGATTAGGATACCAACAACTAAAGGTTAAAGCCGAGGACATACATAAAAATTATTTTTTGAACCAGGTATGGACACTATGAATTCTTAGTCATGCCTTTTGGAGTCACCAATGCACCTGCAGCTTTCATGGATTTAATGAATCAGATCTTTAAACCATTTTTAGATGAATTTGTTGTGGAATTTGTTGATGACATTCTGATTTATTCAAAGAGCAAGGAAGAACATGAACAACACTTAAGAATAATCCTTTAGACATTCAAGGAGAAACAATTGTATGGGAAATTCAAGAAATGTGAGTTTTGGTTGGATGAGATTACATTTTGGGATGTGTCATTAACAAAGATGGGATATCTGTAGATTCACAAAAAATTGAAGCGATTGTTAATTGGCCTACTCTGACTAATGTAACAAAAATCTAAACTTTCATGGGTTTGGTAGGTTATTACCAAAGATTTGTCAAAGATCTTTCCAAGATGCTGTATCATTGATCCAATTAATCCGAAAGAGAGAACCATTCGTGTGGATTGTGTCTTAAGGGAATCTACATTCCAAGAGTTGAAGATGAGAACTACAGCTCCAGTCCTGACTTTACCATCAGGTATTGAAGGGTTTGTAATTTTTAGTGATGCCTCTTACAAAGGTTTGGGTTGTGTCTTAATGCAGAACGACAAAGTGATTGCTTACACGTCTCGATAGCTAAAACCGCAAGAAAAAAACTACCCGACACATGATTTAGAGCTTATGATTGTTGTATTCGCATTCAAAATTTGGCGCCATTACTTGTATGGAGCAAAATGTGAAGTGTATACGGATCACAGAAGCTTGAAATATTTCTTTACATAGAAAGAATTGAACATACGACAGTGGTGATGGCTTGGATTGATAAAAGACTATGATTTGCAAATTCATTATCATTCGAGTAAGGCTAACACCATAGTAGATGCGCTTAGCAAGAAGAATGTGGCAACTTTGGCATGTTTGCTTATAGATCGATAGGAGCTTTTACAAGACCTAGACAGACTCGAGGTAGAAGTTATGTACCATGGGCAAGATGATGTATTAGCTGCAATGTCCGCATAGCCAGCAATTATTGAAGAAATCAAACTAACGAAAAAAAAAGGGTCAATTTCCCAAGAAATTGTAATGAATTTGAGACCAAGCCCAGAGTGGGATTCACCATTGAAGATCAAGTGTTGAAGTTTCAGGGAAGACTTTGTGTCCCTAATGATGCAGAATTGAACAGAAGAATTCTCGAGGAAGCCTACAAGTCGATGTTTGCTATGCATCCGGGAAATACCAAGATGTACCAAGATTTGAAACAAATGTATAGGTGGTTGAACATGAAGAGAGAGATTGCCAACTTTAACTCCAAATGTCTTCAATGCCTACAAGTCAAAGCTGAACACCAAAAATTGGCAGGCTTACTTCAATCTCTTTCTATTCCGGAATGGAAATAGGAGCACATAACCATGGACTTCATCATTGGTCTACCTCGGATGTCTAGAGGTATGAATGCTATTTAGGTTATAGTAGATAGATTGACGAAGTCTGCCCACTTTCTTTCTATGAAAACTTCATTTAATGCTTATAAACTTGCTACTATCTACATTGATGAGATTATCCCCTTACATAGGGTTACAGTGTCTATTGTGCTGGATAAACTTCCTAAATTTATTTCTAGATTTTGGCAAAGTTTGCAACAAGCAATGGGCACAGAGTTTAGATTCAACAATACCTTTCATCTACAAACTGACGGGCAAATCGAGAGAACTATCCAGTCCCTAGAGGATATGCTTCCTATGTGTGTCTTAGAGTTTCAAGGTAGCTTGGAAACTTACTTACCGTTGGCTGAGTTTGCATATAACAATAGTTTCCAGGCTAGTATTGACATGGCACCATATGAGGCGTTGTATGGAAAGAAGTGTATGTCTCCAGTTTGCTGGACTAAGGTTGACGATAAGGTTTTGTATGGGTCAGAACTTGTGCAAATAATGACTGAAAAGATAAAGATCATCCAACGAAGGCTCAAAACCGCTCAGAGTAGATAGAAAAGCTATGTGGATCAATGGAGGAGGGATTTGAAATATGAAGTAGGTGATCATGTGTTTATTAGAATCGCACCAATGAAAGGACAAACGAGGTTTGGTAGAAAAGGGAAACTGATTCCACGTTATATAGGACCATTTCAAATTCTAGAAAGACTTGGCCCAGTTGCTTACTGAATCGCCCTATCACCGGGAATTGAGCAGATGCATAATGTGTTTCACATGTCAATGCTTTGCGGTTATCTTCGAGATTTGTTCCATGTTATTGACTACCACCGAATAGCACTTGATAATGATATAGTATATGAGGAAAAGTCATTTCAAATTATCAATTGACAAGTCAGGAAATTGAGAAACAAATCAATTCCTATGGTGGAGGTTGAATGGAAAGAACACTATGGAAAATAGGATACATGGGAAAGAGGAGATGAGATGAGACAATGTTATCCAGAGTTATTTCCGAATGAAGGTAACTGAAAGTTTGGAGGACCAAACTTTCTAAGGGGAAGAGATTGTGATGACCCAACGTACATATTATTTTATTTAGTGTGATTACATGATTATGTGTTTAATTTGTGTTTATCTGTCTGCTTATGTAATATCTGGTAGAATATCGACTTAGAATTCGAAATTGGAAGCCCAGACAGATTTAAAAACCAAAATTCATTACTTCAATAGGCTAATTGGAATATTTAAAATCATATGGTAAGTTTAATTAAAATTAGATTCGGATCAAAGTAATTAGAATAAATCAATTAGAAATGATTAGGATTAATTACACTTAAGTTAGTTTAATTAACCTTAACGCCACTTAATTAACTTAACTTCATCTACTTATATATATATATATGCCTCAAACATGTTTTGAGCTAATTTTTCATCAAGAGTGTGGCTGAGATAGTAGAGAGAGAGGGAGACCAGCATCTAAAGAGGGAGAGAAGAAGAGAAATTGTAGAAATTGAAGAAGAATTGAGAAGATTTAGCTAATACACCTTCAATTCAAGCTCTAGGTAAGATTATTACCCATAATCCTTGCAATTAATCCATATAGAAGTTGAATTCATGAAGCTTGTAGGGTTATTTGCATGAAATTGGGAGGAAGATGTTATAATCACTTGAATTCTTGTAGGATTGAGTTGAGATTGGACATGTATGCATAATTATTATATTTTAAGCTTGATTTTCTGCAAATTCATACATGCATGGAGCTTGGACACATTAACTTGAAAGATTTTCCATAATCTTACACTCCTCATTTCATATAATCAAGTTTAACAAGGAAAGAAGTTCAATTTATTGCATGCTTGGCAAAATCATTGAGTTTTGGGCTTGTTTGTGAAATTGAAAAAAGATTTGAGGGTATGGTGTCATAAATTCCATGTATTCATGCTTTATAAAGAGTTTCTACATAGTCATGCAAGCTTTGAACATGAGAGACATGCTTTTAAACTCCAAAATACAATATGAAAAACCTAGAATTCGCTCACTTCGCCTGAGCAATGAACCTATCACTCGAGCGCACTTTGCATGCTTACAGAATTTTTGTAGATATTTGCAGTTAGCTTGAGTGACCAAGTGTGTACTTGAGCAAACTCGACTTTGCATTGCACTTGGCTCCAGCAACCAAGTGACGGCTCGAGCCTACTTTAGCACCATCCAGTGCTTTGGTAGTCAGGCCACACCACTCGAGCAAAGATCCTGTTTTCAGTAATTTGTGGCAAACAATCATATGTGCATATTGGCATCTCTCTACCCTTTTAGGCATTCTTAAGCATCATTTAGACATCCTTAGCCGTGGAATAAGCTAGAAACACACAAAAGAAAATTGAATTAAGATGCAATATTTGTTTTGTGCGTGTGTTTCAATGTATATCTTTGTTATGTGTTTTGTATAGGTGGTTATCTGAGGTCTAACACCTGTGCCAGCCCACTGTGAGTAGTATCTTTGTAAAGATATGTTCAAATGTTATTTTTAAATGCTATTTTGACTGAATGAATGATTGTCTCATTTTGAATGTAATTGTGGCTTCCTTTAGTGAAGCCCTTGTCTAAGGGAAACAATACCATAGCCTTTTGTTTGATAAGGCCCTTACCTCGGGGAAAGAATATCAAGGCCCTTCATTATTCGCTTACAGAGATCTCTGATGTTGACCTGCGTAGTCCTTTTGCTTGACCTATATGGTCCCTTCGATTAGACTTATGTGGTCCATTTATTGATCTTCATGGTCCCTTTAATATAAGCCATCGGGCACTTTGCTTTGTGCTATTACATGTACCACACGTGAGTTATGATTCATGAACTTTTGATATGACAAGTACTTAATTATGATATGTTTCGGAACTCATGAGCTATGATTTGTATTTATGCTAGACATCATTCATTTAACCTCTTTATATTGATATTACTCACTGGGTTTTAGCTCACCCCTTTCCCCTATATATATGTCGGTGAGCAAATAGAACGTCAAGTTTAGATAAGCCTCGGGAGTCCACCCTCTATAAAGTTGCTTTTGGAGTGCCACCGTGATGGGGCGTACTTGGACTCGAGTGGAGCCAAGCTGTGTTACCCCTTTGTTTTATGTTATTTTGTTTTTTTATTTGGAAATTCATTTTGAATGGATATTATATGTAAGGAGTCTAACTATTTGTGTTGTACTTATGTAACTATGAATATTTGTATAAGGTCTTAAGATTTAAGTACTTATGATGTTTGGATGTATGCACTGCTCGATAGACGTAGTTATATTATATTATTTCTTCTACAAAGCCCCGATTACTATTATCCATTATCTGTTTTGTTATTGAGGCCGGGTAATCAGGGACTACTGGCCGGTCATGGCTTAAACCTGTAGGGGTGGGTTTGGGTCATGACGCTTTTGTATCCCAATAGGTACAAATAGGTGCCTGTAGGTTGTTTTTGCTTTGTTATGCATTTATCGAGTTGTATTTTGTGTTTCGATCAGTTGAAGGCTTGATGTCAGATTCAGAACTCATCCAAGTACAACCATTCTCAATTTCAAAATTAAAATAAAACTGTTATGTGCACGATTACGGTGCCATGCATGTCTAGATATCTGAGGTGGCCTAAAAAAAAAGTGTTTCTTTTATTATTTCTCGATCAAAAGTGTTACAAAAGTTTTTACAAAACCTATTTGAAGCTATACATGATTTTCTAACTAAAAAGCAAAAGAAATGTACAAAAAGAGAAATACAAAAAGAAAAGAATCATGGCCAACTTGCCCTCTTTGTCCACTTCGCCAATGGAACCTCAGTGTTGTCCCCATCAGCACCGTTGTCCTCAGCCTTAACAACCGCGTTACTCCAAACCTCATCTCTGCCATCTCCATCAGGGTCGCTGCCGCTCTCACTACTACTGGCACCATCTCTAGGATCGTCGTCATCACCACTAGCCTCACTTTCGAAAATGCTGCTGCAGGTATAAGAATAGTCAAGGGGTCCATAAGATGCATCATCATCATCATCGTCACTGCTAATGACAATCACTTCGGGCAAGGCAGCTCCATCCTGTAGAAAAGAGGAAGCGTCAGTCACAAAGAAATGTGAATCATTTAGAAGGAAATGATTAGTTATTGAGGAAATCAAACCTCGTAGTGGATGTTTGGAATATGTTGGGATACTAATGCTCGACCGTGTCCTCGTCCTGGTCGACCTCAGATGCCCAAGCTGTGTTGCTCGTGAGGAGCCTATCCAGGATAGTAGTAATGTCCATGCCTATAGGCCTGAGTCTGTGTGGGCTCATCGACTCCCACATGCCTGCTACTACTAGCACCCCCACGAAGGTCTCCTAACCCATGCCCCCTTGTATAGGTAACGATATAAGCAAGCTCTAGGTCAATTCCATCTACCATGGCCATAACGAGAGCATCCATTATCGTGTTCCCCAAAGGAGATATCGTTTTTTGATGGTGTGTTCAGTTTGTTGAATCCAATGGGAGAATTGGGAGGAAATAGGAGGAGGTCATCATCATCTATGGGTAGTCATTAAAAAGGAATTCAGAAAGCTGGTGAGGTTTTCAAATGGAAGTGAATGAAAGTTGGATAGTTGCGTTTTTTTTATAAATGTTCAAAACTATAAAAAGACTACCCTAACTCTATGAAAACTCGATAGGACCGGCTGACCAGTTTTCCAAGAAACCAAATTATTAGCAGTAGTATGTTAAGGAAAAGGAGTTCAGACATATACAATGGTTTCCTAGAGGTGTATGGTTGTCATCCCTATTGTGTTCTGAGGTACGATCATTCAGTAACGTCAGTAAAAAAGAAGGCCAGTCTCTATTTTTGTTGTGTTTTTCCTATATTTGCCTCAGTGGCATAATGCTTCTATTATTGCAATCACTTTCCACATGTGCAAAGTGTGTAAGTCATGAATTCTCAATTAATACCGCCCTTTGCAGGGTTAGCGGTTGACACCATCATCGGTTAATACCATCCTTGTGAGGTTGGCGGGTAACACCACCCTCGGTTAATACCACCCCCTGCGGGGTTCGCAGTTAACACCATCTTTTCTCCCTTCATGTTACAATATGTTTGAAGTGTGTTATGGGGTTCCGTATTACTATGACTGCCGGTTATATATGGTTGTGGCTATGGCCATTCTTTTCTCTTTCTCTCTTGTGTCACGACACGAGTGGAGTCCTTGCATTCTTTTCATGTGGAGCATGCTTGTATGTGGTGCATCATACTTTGTTTTCCACAAGTTGGTAGCTCGCTTTGTATGTCATTTTCATGAAGGTCTCCTCTTTTTTTTGCCAACTTTGCATCTTTATCTTTGTTTCACCTCGCCACCCTCATAGGGTTTTCATATCATCAAGCTTTTCAAAATTGACTGCCGGTTATATATGGTTGTGGCTATGGCCATTCTTTTCTCTTTCTCTCTTGTGTCACGACACGAGTGGAGTCCTTGCATTCCTTTCATGTGGAGCATGCTTGTATGTGGTGCATCGTACTTTGTTTTCCACAAGTTGGTAGCTTGCTTTGTATGTCATTTTCATGAAGGTATCCTCTTTTTTTTGCCAACTTTGCATCTTTATCTTTGTTTCACCTCGCCACCCTCCTGGGGTTTTCATATCATCAAGCTTTTCAAAATTCTGGTAGTGTGGCACATGTAAGCCTAATTACCAAAGCTCTGGCAGCACGCCTTGTAAGCCCAATCTTTGCAAATGTATTTTGAGCATTGCATCTGCATTGTGCCCCTAAACTATGTTGGTTTGGCTCCTTGCAAAGGGATACGTAGGCAATCCTCGGTTCAATCAAATTTTCATTTGCATGCTGTTTGTTTGCCTAAGTGTTATGGCCTCGTCAAAAAGGGTCGTCTTTGGGCTTTGACATTCACTCATATCGTGAAATGACGCATCAAGCTCTGTCAAAGGAGGGCAATTGTAGACACTCTATTTTTGACTAGCCTTAAGACTTGGACACTTCCTTTTGAGTTCCCGATGATGAAATCAAGAGGTGTTAATATTTGCAAGTTCTGCGTTGCCTAAGGATTAAGTTTTAAACCATCCAGTGCCTATGCTTAGACAAAATATTTTTCAACCAAAATGGAAACTTCTTCCAAAATGAGTTTTAGTGGTGCAACTCGAGATGTTACTACAATGTTCTGAGGCTCATATTTTCAAGATCAAAACGTTGTGTTCTTTCAAATAAACTAAGCAAAGAATAGAGTAGAAATAAATGAGAGGGTTGAAATCGTCGGAAATACTTGTTTCTCCTTTTAATTCAGGCTAACTTGCTCTTGTTGATCAGACAATGTGCCCACTGACTAGCCAAAAACTATATGATAACCGACTGCAAAAGAACTCAGCCAATCACCAAGAAGCTCAATCAGATGAATGTTCTGGGTACAGAGCATTTTCAGGTTGTTTGGCTAACCTACCACAAATATCTAAGATATTTGTGACCTTAGCTCTATATATAGAGCTCGCTATCTCATTTTAAAGGGTTGGAAAAAACTTGCCCAAAGGATAGCAAAGCTTGGGAGCTCTCTCTCCATCTTCCCTTGCTTCTAACCTACCATCTTTACCTTTTAACACTAAATCCTCCATTAAAGTTTGATCCTAAGCTCTGGATAAAGGACCTTGGACATTAAAGAACACACTTAAAAGCTTTATAGGAACTGAAAGGGAGTTTGTGGACAAAAAAACTCCTTCTCATTAATAAGTTAATTTGTTGCTTCTTCGATTATATTTTTCCTTCTTCTTCTTCTTCTTCTTCTTCTTCCTTTTTTTATTTTTTATTTAATTTTATTTTTTATTATTTTTATTTTTTAGTTCTAACTCTGTTTTCAATTATGTTATTGTAAGTCCTCATGGATGTGGAGGGAGTAGTCTTAGCCACCCATTCATTGAGTTGATAGTTTTTTATTTTTATTTTTATATTGCTTTTCTTAGCTTTAAATTCATAATTGTTATGTGTTTTGGATCCTTGTGGATGTGATTGGGAGTAGTTTTAGCCATCCACTCACAAGTTTAATAAGTAGAGTAGCTTTTCTTATTGTTGCACCCCTTATCTTTACCTATCATATCTCCCAAGTGTGTCAATCTATGTGTTTCAATTCCTTACTCAATGACTATGAGTGTTAGGGGTTGTTCCATGGAATGGGTGATCCATGGTATTTGGTGTTGACAAGTGGTGCCTTCCTTTCTTTTTCATTGAGTATTTTGGAAGTAAAATAAGGGATTTTGGGTCAAAGGAAGTTGAAACCTCCCTGCTCAATCATTTGTGGACATCATCCTTGTTCTATGACTAGATAAGAGTTTTTAATGAGTTTGATGAACCCCTTATTTTATTAAACAAAGCTTTCGCCAAGAAATGATTTGTATTAATCTACGCTCTCCACTTAACAGCATAGATTTGGGTATTAATTTACCCTTATTCACGAACAGAAGATGTAGGTTCCTATTTCTTTCTTGGGCTTGAATTTGTTCTTGATTTTGATTCATTTAATCATTCATTTATTGCCAATTTTCTATTGTATATACTTGTTTTGTCATTGTTGAGGGCTTTGGCTTATGTGCATCTTCTCCAAGTGATCCCTATCAACAGAGGAGGTAGAAGGGGTGAGCATCCCCCAGAAGGTGCCCTTTTAGCTCTAGTAATGGAATTCTTCACTGACCTATTCGCCAGCCGGAGGAGAAATTCGGCCGGCCACTTCCTAGTGCAGCCAGTGTAATTTGTGTTTGGCCAGTCATTCTCTCCCAAGAATAAAGCAGACATTTTCTGGGGAATGCTGCTTTAGGTAGTTCTAGAACCCCTGGATAGTTTCTTTTCTTTATTTCATCTAATTTGTTAGATTCAATGATAATTTGGCTGAGTCGATTCATTATTGTAATAATCTCTCTCTTCTCCCTTGTCTTATTCGAATTGTTGTAATAATCTTCAAACCCCACGTCTTTCTAACCCTTTTATTTACCTGCTTTTGATATTACATCATTTTTTTTTAAATTTTTTTTTATCATGCTTGCATATTGCATTCATTTTTCATGCATTCAGGTCCGGACCATCCGCATTTGTGTGATTTACTATCTCCAAATATGAATATGTGCATAAACCCATGTCTTAAGAGGATACTTATGTCACGTCTTAGTATCTGGACTCCTAGATGGATGTTATATATGTATTACATTAGTAGTTTGTATATAAGATCATGCATATCCACATATCTGTATATGTCTTGGGACTCACCTTGGAGTACTAGGTGAGCATTTTTTAGCTTTAACATATTGCATCTGCGTGTTGCTTATCATATCTTTTGCTGCATCATGAAGCTAAGTGCTTAAGTGGATGGAGGTTGTGTTGTGTATTTTGGAATGTAGATGATTCTTATGCTACGAATTTTATCCAAGAAAAACCATTTTCAAAACGCATGAAGTCAAAGCATAACCAAAATTAATGACACAATCTATATTTGCATGTCTCAGATAGTAATGGTGGTGCTATTAATAATCATAATATTGATATGTATTGATTACAAAAATCACATAATGACTTAGTACATGCCAATCTTTGATCAGGTGAGTAGGGTGCTCAATTAATGACCTTCCTCTCTCATACCTACATTCTCAAACCGAGACACTTTGGTTGTGACAGATGGTGGCCTTTGGCATGAGTCATGGGTTTCCTAATTTTCCGAAAAGACTAGGTGGCGACGCTGAAATCTGGTGATGTAGTCCATTTCTAGCAATCATTTTCTATTTCACATTGCACTAGTGATATCAAATAAAAAATCAGGAGTTTGAATTGTCGAGCGCACTTGGTAACCCTAAAAAGGCATCCTACACTATCGAATTGGGCATCATTGTTTGGCACAATGGCTCTTGGAATCCCAAACCTTGTGATGATATTTTTTCAGATGAAGTTCTTTACATCCACATCTCAGATTTTAGCTAATGGTCAACCTCTATCCATTTTGTGAAATAATCAGTAGCCACCAAGAGGAACTTTCTCTTGCCAGTAGCTTGAGGCAATTGTCTAATCAAGTTCATACCCCATTTGGCAAATGGCCAAGGATTGGACACCAGGTTTAGATCCTCGACATGTTGATGTATCATGGGCACAAACTTTGGACACTTCTCACATTTTCTAACGTATGCCTCTGCATCATTCTGCATATAAGGCCACCAGTACCCTTGTGAAATAGCTTTGTGGGCCAATGATTTTCCCCTTGCATGACTACCACAAACTCCCTCATGGATCTTAAACAAGAAGTCTTCCACTTGAGAAGTATGCACACATCGCAATAAGGGTCCAGTAATGGATTTTCTGTAGAGATGACATTTGGCCGACAAGAAGAACATTACCGACCTTAGTCTTGTGTGCCTCCTTCTTATCTTTTAGTAGCTTGTCATCCTTTATGAACGTCACGAGGGGGTCCATCCAACTTGAACCTAGCTCAGCACACATTCCTTCATACTCCATAATCATGGACTCAACACTTGGGCCTAACAAGTAATCCATTGTAATGATTCTGGAAGAGTCTAACCTTATGGCCGAGACCAATATCACCAGTGCGTCAGCATAGCTGTTGTCTTTTCAGCAAACTTGCTGAATGCAACAAATCTTGAACTGGATCAACAATTGGACTACTTTTTTGACATAAGCCACCATTCTTTCATCTTGGGCAACATACTTGTCCGTTGCTTGGTTCACAATGAGTTGGGAATCAGAGTAGAGCACCACCTCATCGGCTTCATTTGCAATTGCTAGCTTCAGACCGACAATCAATGCCTTGTATTTTGCCTCATTATTTGAGGCCTTGAATCCCAACTTAATTAATTTCTCTATTTTCTGCCCATCTAGCAAAATGAAAAAAACTTCTGCCCCTGCTCCTCATCAATTTGAACTGTCATTTACAAAAAGTCAAAAGGACCTGCAAATGTAAATATTGCACGGCTTTGTTTTTTTGAACTTTTTCTTATGGGTTCCCATTTCTTCAGTAGGCTGGGAGGGTACTGTAACACTGTTTAGGGGGTACTCGCGTGCGTTAAACAGTTTGGACCCTTGGTCTCTTTGATCTAGTCTCATGAGTGCAATGTGAAACATAGATGAGAGTCCACAGTTGGCAACTTTTAAAAAAATCCATTTTATTGAAAAAATATAAGCCAGAAAAGGAATGTGTCATCAGATCTCAGAGTCGCCACCTAACATTTATTTTGAGAGAATTAGGAAACCCGTAACTTGTGCCATGGCCACTGTTCGTCATAACCATGGATGCTTGGCTCAAAACCTTAGGTATGAAGGGGGAATGTCACTAATTGAGCACCTTTGCTCACTCGATCAAAAGATTGGCCTTTACTAATGACATGATTTTTATCAGCTTCATATGTTTGTATTCCAATTATTAATAATAAATCCTAAAATTTACTATGTGAAGCAACAAATATGGACTATGTCGTTTATTTTGGAACAGTTTGAATTCATTATTTTGAAAATGTTTTGAATAATACAATTATGAAAATCAAATTTATTCCAAATTAAATAACACAACCTTCACCCACGGGCATTCATAGAGTTATATCAAATAAGCACATAGCCACATGGTAAGATGCTAAACATAGTAAGAAAATCACACATAGGCAGGATACTAATGCATAGGATGCTAAAGCATAAAAAATTATATATTTATTGGCGTCCCACAAATAGGCTATATATATATATATATATAGTAAACATGCATGATTTTATATACAAGATCCTAATGTAATTCATTCATGAAATGTAACTACAGTTTCGGCTTCTAATAGATGACATTTGAAACATTTTGAAAACATGAGGTAGTGTACAAAATCACATAATAATTGATCAAACCCATAAATGCAAATTTAACCAAATTTTAAGGCATAAGACATGATGTAAGGCATGGATATGATGACAAGTATGAGATATTACATATTTGCAGATAGGGAAAGCAATTGAAAGAACGGGATAGAAAGAAGAAGGGATGGGGAATTATAACATTGCTTTGAAATATTACAATTCCGAATAGGGGGGAGATGAAAAATAACACAACAAAATTAAAAACCTCACATACACTCTCTAATTAAAAAAAAAAAAAAACAATACAAACAGAAGCTGCAGGGGGCCTCGGAGACCGTTGAAAACTGTTCTGCTCATCGCCGTAGGCTACTGGGTTTTGTCCAGGAGAATATTGGCTGGCCATCCAAAAGATAAGTTGGCCGGCCAAAAAGTTGGTTGGTACGCCAAGAAAGTGGCTAGCCGACCAATAAGGCCAGACCAAATTCTATTTTGCTTCAAACACCAAAAAAATAGATAGAAAATATGCAAGTAGCTCAACTAACCACTTTCAGTTAGCTTAAAACAGGTTTATAACATGAAATGAAAGCAAGAAAAGTAATAGAAGAAAGAAAATGCAAGAAAGTAAAAGAAAATAGAAAGTACGCAAAATTTACCTTCCAAGGGAAGATTTGATTTTCAAACTTCCTTTTGATCACCCTCAAGCTTAGGAAGTATGTTCTTAATTCTTAGGTTGAAAATTCGAAATTCGAGTTGGAGTGGTGTTTTTGGGCTATTTAATAGTGTGTTGGGGTGGGGGTGGGGCGGGGGGAAGAGTTATAACTCTATTTTTCTCTCAATTTCAAGAGGACTCGCTCTCTTTTGGATTAAGGCTTAAGAATATCACTCTTATAGAATTTATGGGCTTGGTTTGATGTCTTGAAAGATGGTATATCAGTGTGTATGGTAGTGTTTGCTCAAAACTTAATCTTTTCTCTTTTTCTCTCTAACTCTCTCTTTCCTCTCTCAATTCAATTCCTCTTCGTCTTACATTCTGATCCTCTCTATCTCTATAACCAATCAAGGAAGGCTTCTAAGTCAAGGAGGTGGGAGACAAGGTTGATGGAGTGATAAGGGTGGTTGGAAATGAATGGAGGCAAAGGGAAAATAATTAAGGGGACCTAGATACACTTCGTGCATGAATATCACAACAAATATCTGAAATGGGCATGACCCACACGCTTTCATCAAGAATTTTGCCGAAACTGCTCTACTCCTAGGCAAATTAGCCAGCCGGCCAATTTCTTGGCTGGGCGGCCAAAATCTTGGCTTGGCTAGCCGGCCAAAACAATGACCAAGCCTGACTAATTTTCCTGAAATAGGATTTTTTGACAGAATTCTCATCATTTCCTCATGTTTCTACACTATTCTTTGCTTAATTTGTGGAGAAAATGTTTCATCTTGAAGGTTAAAAGTGAGCCTTGGAACACTACGAAAATATTCGGAACAAAGAACGGAAAGAAAATTTCGAAAGAGAGTGTTGAACGAGATTTGAACACTTGGCCAAAATAGGCTTAGGGTTAGAAATGAAGCACAAATTCTATCTTTCTTACTAAGAATTTTGTGAGAAACACAATCTTGTTTTCATCATCGGGTAATCAAAAGAAAGCACCCAAGTCTTAGGGCTCCCTCTTTGACAAAACTCGAAGTCATTTTCTTGACGTGAGTGAATGTTAAAGCCCAAAGACAACTCATTTAACAAGGCCATAAGACTTGGGCAAACAAACAAGATGCAATGTAGTTGGTTGAACCCGAGGGTTGTTTACGTATCCCTTTGGAAGAAATCAAACCAGCGTAGTTGAGGGATAGAATGCAAATGATATGAACATGAAATACATAGTTGGACTTACATAATTCACGAAGCCCTTTTTGTTTTGAAAATTCACAATCTACAATGCAATGCAACAGGTAATGTGAAGCATAACAAGGAATACAATCCGAACACATTCACATAAGAGAACGAAATGTAACCAATGATGTGAGACCCCTAACTTTTGTAAACCCTATTAAGTCCGTAAATTTTGAGTTATTATAATAAAGCCCTTAGTTAAAGGTTTATTAACAAATTTAACCCTAGAATTGAAGAAATATCGTGAATGAGCCAGTACAAACCCTAATCAGCTCCGATAGCTTAGTAATCATTTCTACATGCTAATATTAATTATTTAACTGTGAAGCCTCTGACCTTTGTAATTTTATTTTGACCCTTACTTTTGAACTATTTCAAAACAAAGAAAATTTAACCAAATTAAATTCCCAAATTTTGAATAAATACTACACTTACATAAATATTCCAATTCATAGTCTAAGGCTTTGGCCCTCATGTTTTCCTTGAATCACATTTTGACCCCAAACTGGTACCTTTATATACATATATGTACCCTTAATCATATTCAATTCTTTTTGTACACAAAATCTATAATAAATATATTTATTTGTACACAAAATATAAATAAAAATCCCATCAAATCCTCCCCATGTGGCCAGCCACCCTAGAAGCTGCATATATGTAATGTACTAAGTGGGACAAATTGCTAAAATCATGGGATATGTCTTTGACTTTCGTACCAATTTGTACATATAAGACTTGTACCTATAACGAGATTAAATTAAATTAGACCTAAGCCTAACTGGATCATATTTAAGTATATAATTAAGGTCCTAATCATCTCTCATTCCATTACATTGAAACTAAATCAAACAAATGAATTGGAACTAAGGGAAAAATAGGCTTTTTATCATTTTTTTCTATAAATATACCACTCATCTCCATTTTTTGAACACACATACACACTCATACACTGAACCCACGGTGGAGAGAAGAAAAAGAAAGAGGAAGAGAGCTTAGTAGAGGAGGAGAGGAAAGGAGTGGAAAAAAAGTTTTGCAATCAATCCATCAAAGCGGCAAGTAAGCCACAACACAACTCTCTTTTATTTTCCTTTTTCAAATACATGTTATTAGAGGATTAAATAATATCTTCAGATGTGTTGTAATGGTATTCATGTGTTCAAAGTTGATGAATTGAACTTTTACCCTTCTTCTATTCGTATTTCCTCTTAATAGATGCAAAACTATCTTTTTCTTCCCACTAAAAACTTAAGTATTGGTACATTATTTATTATGTTTTCATCACAAAAGAAGTGGAAAATGTCCCTTAGTTGGCCTGTTTTCTCACCAATCTTCTTATTTTGAGAAACCCTGTTTTACAGCCAACTTTCAAAAATTCTAGAAAAATGTAGAAAAATCTCCTGGACTTTGGTTTAATGTCAAACTTTTCCTTAAAGATTCATATTTCAATAAAATTTGTTTCATTGAAAAAGAGTGAGCAGTTTGTGAGAAAATACGATTTTTGTAACAGTCGACGAATCTAGACAGTGCTAGAGTGTTTCTTAAATAACTAAAAATCTAGATAAACTATTCAATTTTCGAAACATGTTCTAAAAACTAGATTAAATTCTGTATGAATCTTAGGAAGGCTAAGTTCGGGAAAAATCTGAAATAGCCCTTTTGATTTTAATCTTTAAGTAGTACTGAATCTGGAAATTCTGTTTGGCATTGGTATTTTATGCTCTTGTGTTCATGAATATGCTTATTAATATATGATTATGTCTTGGTATAATATTACATATTTCATGGGTATATACCTTTTATTTTAGTCCTTTGATAGTGCTCACACTTATGAAAATTTGGAAATTTATAATCTTGTGCGAAATTATTCCCTTAACTACTTGAATATGCCTAGAGCTACTTGCGCCTATCTTGAAATGTGAATCTCATGTATTGTAACTTTATTTCCTTCCATTTGTGCGATGTAGTTGTTCATACTTGTGCAATAGATGTTGTTTCAAGAGCATGTCCTAACTCTTAAATTATCTAACTCAAACGGGAAACTTAATGGATGGTATTGGGTTGCGAATTTTTTTGGACAAGTTACTAAATATTGATTGGTTGACGGGGATGCGTTCCCTATTTGAAATTAAAGTCTTGCACAAGTGGTTTTCAGAACCCTTTAATGGAGTGGTTGTATTTGGACCCTAGTTGTTTTGGTATAAGGAGGGATTTGGGCAAGGCCCATTATTATCGTCTCTTTTGAGGCCCTGCGGTTGGCGCTACGTGGTAGATAACTGTTGGTAGGCATCTGAGGTAAGTTCTACAACAAAGTAGTAAAATAGGGGGTATACCGAATAATCCACGTCCGATTCTTGTGGTTGGGAGGACGAAGTCTCTTTGGGGGATTTCTAGATTACTAACATCTAACCATGTAATCATTTATTATTGAATGATTATCATGCTTCATTACTTGCTTGTTATAATTGTGATGGTGTATTAGATTGGGAAAAAAGAACGGCGTGTGTGCACGTTTACTAGGCATACAAAGCTCATGACATTTCATGCTAGGTATTGAAGACTATTAGACCGGTTGAAGACAAAGCTGAAGCATTTGAGGACGTATGGCTACCCTAGGAGGATTAGAATTTGAGATTGTAAGTGATAGATCCCATGTTGTATTTAAGACATGATTTTGTAATTATTATATAACTATACATATCTTTTATACTACCTATTCCTTTTTTTATTATCGACTCATGTAGACCTTGTGTTAATATCTTGTTAAGATCTGTCAAAAGGGTAGCTTTGCTATCTAAGGTGGTTGGACTTTGAAGGGAGGCTATATTGACTACTCCAACCTTCTTGGGATCTTACTTGGTTATTAACCAAAAGACTCATTAGTGACGTTTCCTATTTTGTAATCTTAGATATATTTATTTGTTAATATATTCTCTAATGTTGCCGATTTTTTGGGGACGTCACAGATGAATAGTCTTAACCTAGAATCCAAAATAGGGGAGGTATTAACCAATGGATAGTCTCAACTAATAGCCCAAGAAAATAAAAGTATTAACCGAAGATGGTTTGGACTGCCAACTCGAGAAAGGGATATGTGGACGTCCCCCGAACGCCCCGGGAGGGTTACTCCCGTTCTGTTCATTTGGGGTTACCACAGTTCGGACTCGACTTGTGTCATGGTTCTTAATCTGAACCAAAGAGTCCAAATCTGGCAAATCGTTTTGAGAAACAGATTTTTGAAAAAGTAGTGCCAAACATGGACTGCTTTGCCAGATACAGAGTCGCCACCTAAATATTTTAAAATGGGGGAATTTAGGAAACCCTGACTCGGTGCCAAAGGCCACATGTCCGTCATCACCGAGTTGTCTCGGCTCGGAGCTTGGGTACGATCGGGGAGGTCAACTATGAGCACCCCTTTCACCGGTCGAAACCGCCTTACTACCGTGATATTCCGTTTTGAAAACTTTACGTGTTCTTAAACCAATTATCAGCCTAGAATTAATATATTGCGCACAGAAACAAGTATAGACTAGATTGCCTAATTTGGAAATAAACATTGCATATCCGTTCGGTTTAAAATGCTTTGGAATTTGCTACTCGCAAGTAGGCTAAAATACGGATTTCAACGATTTTTCCAACTCAAAACAATCCAACCTTCACCCACAGGCATTCAAACAGTTTAACACATAAGCATCTAGCCACATGTCAAGCATCTGTCCCTGGCAACATTCATACTCATGCGATATGCTAAAGCATAAATACTTACATTGTAGTAGATGCCAAAACAAAGAACTTGTTAGCAAACATGCATGATCCAAGTCCATGTTAAGTGCCTAATGCATCGCATACAAAATGTTGCTAGAATAGGCTCGGCTATCCTAAACATGTCATGTGAAAATGCACAATTATCACATATTCAGTTTGGAATTTGAAGTATTGATGCAGTTAGCGTGATGTACCGAGCCTAATGCATGCAATACAAATGCATGGATGCACACATGCATAGCATAGGGTATGCTAAATTAAACGTGCCCTAATACTAACCATTAAAACGGGTAAGTAAAAGGGAAGAAAGAAGTGAGGTTGGAAGACATACACACCACCCACGCACACTTATTAAGAGCGATTCCACACAGGTCTTCGTAGGGCCGCGTAAAAACATTTGTTTTTGAAAGTTTTTAAGAAAGCGATGAATCGCTCGCGCCGAAGATAGTGTGGGACCAATCTGGATCAGGCCAGGATCCTTCTCAGTACTTACGCCGACAAGCATGGTTTTATTCATAAAAAAGGCTTAGCACGCCTCTCTTTCTCTCAAAATGATCAAAATTTCGCAAAAGCCGAGGAATTCCTTCCTCTTCGTTTTTATCACCGCAGTGTTCAAAAAGTTTGTTTTTTGGAAAACTTAGGTTAATGCAATGAGTTTGGCACGCAGAGGAGCAGGCAAGGTGTACTGTCAGCCCGATCAAATTCTCTGGCATTTATGCTGAAAGCAATCATGAAGTTTGAGATAGCAGCAGCTGTTTCAATCGGCTCTGTTGGTGCAACTGGCCCCTTGGCAGAAACAGACTCAAAACAAAAATAGATAATAATTACAAAACAAAATGGTGTTCGGGGCGACATCCCCAGAATCACCTGGTATTATATACAACGGGGACTGACTCGATACAACCAGATAGACCTTTAAGCAAAAAAAGACTGACTCAAGACAAAGAGACAGACTCAAAACAAAAGACTGACTCGATATCCAAGCCAGGATTTACAAAATTCGGTTTCATCGATGCTCAAAAATGCGTGCCAGACGCTTCAAAAACACACCAAATGTTGCCCACAG
>NW_021027507.1:592399-611431 GCF_004153795.1 Camellia sinensis
ATCGTTATGGTATGTTGGTACATGAATGAACTTCCCTTAATTTAATTGTTTGCAACCTTCCATTTTATTTTCATTCCTACTTTCCATTTTTATCAATTTCCTTTCTATTCATTTCTTTTTTTATTTAATTTCCAAAATAGATCGTTAAGTAATATGTGGTTTCTTAATAACTTTCATGTTTAATTTTATGCCAGTTTCCATTTCTTCTATTTTTATTCAATTTCCATCTCCATTCAATTTCCATTTTTATTTAATTTCCAAATAGATCGTTAAAGTGTAGTGGTTTCTTGAATGAACTTCCGTTGTTAATTTGATGCAACTTTCAATTTTATTTTTAATCCACTTCCATTTTTATTCAATTTCCTTTTGTATTCAATTTTGTTTTTTATTTAATTTCCAAATAGATCGGTAAGGTATAGTGGTTTCTTGAATGAACTTCCATGTTTAATTTTATGCAGTTTCCATTTCTATTTTTATTCAACTTCTGTTTTTATTCAATTTCCATCTCCATTCAATTTCCATTTTTATTTAATTTCCAAATAGATCGTTAAGGTGTAGTGGTTTCTTGAATGAACTTCCATTTTTAATTTTATGCAACTTCCAGTTGTACTTTTATCCCACTTCAATTTTTATTCAATTTCCTTTAATATTCAATTTCATTTTTTATTTAATTTCCAAATATATCGTTAAGGTATAGTGGTTTCTTGAATGAACTTTCATTTTTAATTTTATGCAACTTCCATTTTTATTTTTATTCAACTTCGATTTTAATTCAATTTTCTTTTCCATTCAATTTAATATTTTTAATTTAATTTCCAAATAGATCGTTAAGGTATAGTGGTTTCTTGAATAGCCTTCCATTTTTAATTTTATGTAATTTCTATTTCTGTTTTTATTCAACTTCTTTTTCTATTCATTTTCCTTTTTTATTTGATTTCTAAATAGATCGTTATGGTATAGTGGTTTCTTGAATGAACTTCCATTATAAATTTTATGCAAGTTCCATTTTTATTTTTATTCCACTTCCTTTTTTATTCAATTTCCTTATCTGTTCAATTTCCTTTCTCATTTAATTTCCAAATAGATCGTTAAGGTATAGTGGTTTCTTGAATGAACTTCTATGTTTAATTTTATGCAGTTTCCATTTCTATTTTTATTCAATTTCCATCTCGAATCAATTTCCATTTTTATTTAATTTCCAAGTAGATCGTTAAGGTGTTGTGGTTTATTGAATGAACTTCCATTCTTCATTTTATGCAACTTCCATTTTTATTCAGTGTCCTTTTCTGTTCAATTTCATTTTTTATTTAGTTTCCAAATAGATCGTTAAGGTATAGTGGTTTCTTGAATGAACTTCCATGTTTAATTTTATGCAGTTTCCATTTCTATTTTTATTCAACTTCTATTTTAATTCAATTTCCATCTCCATTCAATTTCCTTTTTTATTTAATTTCCAAATAGATCGTTAAGGTATAGTGGTTTCTTGAATGAAATTCCATGTTTAATTTTATGCAACTTCCATTTTTATTTTTATTCAACTTCCATTTGAAATGAATTTCTTATTCTATTGAATTTTTGTTTTTATTTAATTTTCAAAACCTAGAGAGAAGGTAGTATCTAGAGTGAGAGGCTCAACAATGGTGATTTTGGAAAAGTAAGTAGGAATTAAGGTATAGTGGTTTCTTGAATGAACTTCCATGTTTAATTTTATGCAGTTTGCATTTCTATTTTTATCAACTTCTATTTTTATTCAATTTCCATCTCCATTCAATTTCCTTTGTTATTTAATTTCCAAATAGATCGTTAAGGTGTAGTGGTTTTTTGAATGAACTTCCATTCTGAATTTTATGCAACTTCCATTTTTATTTTTATTCCACTTCCATTGTTATTCAAATTCCTTTTCTATTTAATTTCCATTTTTATTTGAGTTCCAAATTGATCGTTAAGGTATACTGGTTTCTTGAATGAACATCCATTTTTAATTTTTTGCAACTTCCATTTGTATTTTTATTCAATTTTCTTTTCTATTCAATTTTATTTTTTATTTAATTTCCAAATAGATCGTTAAGGTATAATGGTTTCTTGAATGAACTATCATTTTTAATTTTATGCAGCTTCCATTTTTATTTTAATTCAACTTCGATGTTTATTCAATTATCTTTTCTATTCAATTTCCTTTTTTTATTTCATTTCAAAATAGATCGTTAAGGTATAGTGTTTTCTTGAATAGACTTCCATTTTTAATTTTATGCAACTTCTATTTTTGATTTTATTCAGCTTCCATTTTATTCAATTTCCTTTCTATTCATTTTCCTTTTTTATTTAATTTCCAAATAGATCGTTATGGTATAGTGGTGTCTTGAATGAACTTCCACATTTAATTTTATGCAACTTCCATTTTTATTTTTATTCCACATCCATTTTTATTCAGTGTCCTTTTCTGTTCAGTTTCCTTTTTTATTTAGTTTCCAAATAGATCATTAAGGTATAGTGGTTTCTTGAATGAACTTCCATGTTTAATTTTATGCAGTTTGCATTTCTATTTTTATCAACTTCTATTTTTATTCAATTTCCATCTCCACTCAATTTCCTTTTTTATTTTATTTCCAAATAGAACGTTAAGGTGTAGTGGTTTCTTGAATGAACTTCCATTGTTAATTTGATGCAACTTTCATTTTTATTTTTAATCCACTTCCATTTTTATTCAATTTCCTTCTGTATTCAATATCCTTTTTTATCTAATTTCCAAATAAATCGTTAAGGTATAGTGGTTTTTTGAATGAACTTCCACGTTTAATTTTATGCAGTTTCCGTTTCAATTTTATTCAACTTCTATTTTTATTCAATTTCCTTTTCTATCCAATTTTCTTTTTTATTTAATTTTCAAATAGATCGTTAAGGTGTAGTTGTTTCTTGAATGAACTTCCATTCTTAATTTTATGCAACTTCGATTTTTATTTTTATTCCACTTCCATTTTTATTCAATTTCCTTTTCTATTCAATTTCATTTTTTTTTAATTTACAAATATATCGTTAAGGTATAGTGGTTTCTTGAATGAACTTTCATTTTTAATTTTATGCAACTTCCATTTTATTTTTATTCAATTTTCTTTTCCATTCAATTTAATTTTTTTAATTTAATTTCCAAATAGATCGTTAAGGTATAGTGGTTTCTTGAATAGCCTTCCATTTTTAATTTTATGTAATTTCTATTTTTGTTTTTATTCAACTTCCATTTTTATTCAATTTCCTTTTCTATTCACAAAACCAGACACTAAACGGTCGAGTTCGGGGATCCTGAGGCAAGGTGCGCGAGCCGAGACCTCCGGGAACTCCAAACGAACATAAACATGGATAATCACCGAGTGTTCAAACGGTGACGTCCAAGTCTTGAGGACGGTAAAAAATGGGGTGTCTACAGGATAGTTTCATCATCCCAAAAAAGGACTAGTACAAACGAGTGGTTTTAACCTACAACCCAAAAAGAGGGCCAGCAACAACTGATGGAAAATGTTGTAATCAAATGTTGACGTGAATGAATTGTAGCCAAGTGATGCAATAGTAATAGTTATAACCATGCAAATGATATGCAAATGTAATTCAAAATTGGATTTATTTTTCTTTTTCTTTTTGAAAATGCATGATGTGTGTAATGCAATATGTAATGGTGAGGCAAGCCTCATGCAAATGAATCAAACAAAAGGGGTACAATCCAAACACATTCACATGGGAGGTGAGAAGAGGAACACACTCCAACCATGCTGAAATCATGAGAGGAGGAATAGACTCCAACCACGCTGGAATTGTGAAAGGTGGAAGAATACACTCTAACCACATTGAAATTGTGAGAAGAGGAACACACTCTAACCATGCTAAAATCATGAGAAGAGGAACACACTCCAACCATGTGTAGACACCCCATTTTTGACCGTCCTCAAGACTTGGACGTCACCATTGGAACACTTGGTGATTACCCTTGTTTGTGTTTGTCTTGAGTTCCCGGAGGTCTCGGTTGCGTGCCTTGCCTCAGGATCTCTCGACTCGACCGTGTTGTGTCTGGTTTTACACCAAACACTTGTGTTTTTCCTTGTGAGGCATCCCCACACATCATCGGCCATGGTTTGAGGCCACCGGCCAGTGATTTTATGCCATCGGCAATGTATATTGCCGGTCGGCACTCTTTGTTGCCGGTCAGCCCTTTATTTTGCCAAAATGGCAATTTTGAATGGCCGATCACTGTTCATCTACTTTTAGTAGATATTTTGTGCCAGCTGTGATAGCTGGCACCCACTATGTTCCCCTCCATACGTGTGTATGGAGGGATTTCCCTCTTGGATGGCTTGTTTTGGAAGCCTTACAAGAGGGAGTTGCCTATAAGAAGAGGGCTCCTCTCTTGGCATTAGGGTTACAAAAAATTCCAAAGGGAGTTCTAGATTAGGGTTAGGGTTGATACATATTTCTTATCTCTATATCTCTCTCTTGTGTGTGTCTAGTGTGTGTTTGTCCATACTATTGCACACAAACACATAGTGTTACACCTTCTCTTGATGGTTGAGGGACCAGAGGGTTGTTCTTGGTGTTCTTGACTGGATTTGAGCTCAAGGAGGCAACAAGATCACCATTTGTGAAGGAGGACTTCAAGGGTAAGAAACTAGCCCTTTTTACCCCATTTTTGCACACCACTTTTACCTATCTTGTAACTGTTTTTTGGCTTTGCATATAATACATAAAAGTTCTGTTTTTAAGGCCTGTAAATAGTTTGTTAAGAGTGTTTTAAGCTTTGGGGTTGTTTGACCCCTCTTAAGCCTTGTTTGGCCCTTGTTTTGTGCTATTTTGTGTGAGCTCCGGGACTTTGGTGTTTGGGCCTCCTCACCACTAAAATCTTGAGGGATTTCAGTGGTAAGGATGGTGCTTTGAGGTCCCAAGAAGGAGAGGGCCACCCCCTCTCCTTGTTTTCCTTGAAAAGGACCATTTTTGCCCCTTGAGGGAGCACCTAGCTTAGGCTCTTGTTGACCATGCCTTAGCTGTTATTTATGCTTATTTTGCCATGAAATAGCATTGTTTTAAGTTGGTTTTGGTACACTATGCTTGCTTAGCATACATGCCTTGTAATGCCATTTTGTTGCCTTAACATGCCTTAGGTTGTAAACCATTGTTCTAGCATGTTTTAGGCTTGGCTTTGTGAAGCTTTCATGTTTATTTTGCCATGATTAAGGTCTGTCCTTAGTTGTTTGGGTTGACTTTGGTATGCATTGTATAGCCCCTTTGCATTTTGTCTTGTTGGCCTTAAGGGTGTGAGCGTATAGCATGCACTACTTGCTTTGATTTAGTGGGTTGGAACCACTTGTCATGTTATTTCAGTCCTTGTGGCATGCCTATATGCTTGCATTTGATATCCCTTTAATATGTTAAAAGGTTGTTGTCTTATGCTCCTTGTTTGGGCCCTTGTGCATGCTTCCATACTTAAGCCATTTAGATGCCATTTAGGTGGGTTTTGAGGCTCATTTTAGCATGTCACATCTCTATTTTCAGTCACTTAATTCATGCCATGTGTGGTTGCACTAAGTGTAGTTCAATGCTTCTTTGGTGAGCCTTAGGCTTTAGATCATTTGTTGTATGCTATGCTTGTCTTGTTTGCTTGTTTTGGCACCATCATTAACATGATTTTCAGAGCTTACATTGCATGCCATATGCCCATGTTGTTCCTCTTTTAAGTGTGCTTAAAAGTTGTCTCTATGTGCCTAAGTGTTGGACCTTGCATGGATGCCTATTTGTATGTGTTTTGGCTTCCATTCTTGAGCATGTTGGCCACTGATTTGGGCCTATTTGAGAGCTGCCCATTTTGGTTTAAGACCATTCCCACATGTCGTTGTATGCTCATCCATCTTGCATGCTCGTTAGTTTGCATAACTTACATGCTTGTATGTTTACATTGCTTGTTCACATGCTCATATTGCATGCTTAGCTTCCATGCCTAGGTTGCATAACATTAAGCATACATCTCTTGCCTCTTGAATTGATTGTGATGGAGGTTGGGGCCCATTGTTTGTTTTGTGCATTGCATTTGAAATCAACATGCATAACTTGGTCTCTTGGGCCATCATGCATTGAAATGCGCGATTGATGGTCCGAGAACCAAGGACCATGTCCCTTTGAGTCATAAACATGATAAGGGATATGGTCGGTGCATACATTGCTTGAATTGCATTGCCATGCAAAGCCCTGTCCTCTGCTGCTGTCAAATAGATTCTGCAGGAACTTTTTGCCGATCGACTGCACAGAGTGCCGACCGACAATCCATATGTGGCCGATGGATTCATTTTTGGTCGATCGACACCAAATCACAGCCGATGATGATTCCCTCCGGCCGGTGGCATTCCCCAACATCCAGTGAGCACATCCTGAGACTTTGGCAGTCTTCAGAGAAGCATAGCAGGGAAAACAGAGGCAGCTTGTGCATGGCAGTGGACTTCCGAGCAAGACCCGAGCAAGCGTGCATTGAGCCCTCTTCCCGTGGCCCTTTTTCTTGCTTTCTTAAATTAATTAATTTGTTTAATTAATTTAGTTGGTCTATAATAATCAATTAGCTAGGATAGTTACTTCATTATCCGAATTGTATTATTCTTTTGGTCCCTCCAAGCGAGGGCGAATTTGTAATAAGTGTGGGTGAGTGTGTGCATGTCTTCCAACCCCCACTTCTTTCTCCCTTTTACTTACCTACTTTGATGGTTAGTAATAGGTCATGATTAATTTAGCATACCTTATGCTATGCATGCATGCATCATTCATCAGTATTGCATGCACCGGTCTCGGCGCATCATGCTAACTGCATTAGTATTTCAAATCTAACTTGAATATATGCCTACTTGTGCATTTTCACATGTCATTCATAGACTAGCCGAGCCTACTCTAGTGACATTCCGTATGCGTTGCATTAGACATTTAACATGGACTTGGATCATGCATTGATTGCTAACGAGTTCTTTGTTTTGGCACAGAGTACGATGAGTATTTTATGCTTTAGCATCCTTGCATGCGTGTGAGTGTTGCCATGATAGCAATGATTACCATGAGGCTAGCTGCTTATGTGATATAACTGTTTGAATGCTGTGGGTGAAGGTTAGATTGTCGGAGTTGGAATAGCTCATTGAAAATCCGTGTTTTTACTACTTGCGAGTAGCAAAAATCCAAAAACATTTTTCCAAAACAAACGGATATGCAATGCTTATTCCAAATTAGGCAACTCTAGTCTATACTTTTGTGCCTGTGCGCATAACATAGTAATTCTAGGCTAATAATCGGGATAAGAACACATAATGCTTTCAAAACAAGAATATCACGGTTAGTAGAGGCCGATCTTTGATCGGCGAGAGGGGGTGCTCATAGCTGACCTTCGCCAATCGTACCCAAGTTCCCGAGCCGAGGCAACTTTGGTGATGAGCGGACACGTGGCCTTTGGCACCGAGTCAGGGTTTCCTAAATTTCCAAAATAAAATATTTTAGGTGGATGACTCTGTATCTGGCAAAGCAGTCCATGTTTGCACTTCTTTCAAAAATCTGTTTTTCTGCAAAACGATTTGCCGGATTTGGACTCTTTGGTTCAGATTAAGAACTGTGACACAAAATCGAGAGTTCGAACTGTAGCGGGGCCCCCTCCGCGGGCGTTGCTACAGTTTCTGGCGACTCTGCTGGGAAGTTTAGAGAGCTTGACTCGAACTGATTGATATCCTGTTTTGATTTCATTTATGTGTCTCTTTGCATTGCATGTGCATTGGTGCGCCTAGGACACCGTGTTTGCCATCTGCCATTCCTGAACGGTTTGCCCGAGGCTTGACTTTGTCAAAGCATGCCGTAAGGCTGACCGGTTGTGGGCTCTGACAGTATGGGAATACAAACTCCGGTTTTACCGGGGAACCCTTTTTGACCATTCGACCTAGTGCATATTCGGAATCCATAGTGACCATTCCAAACTAGGACAGGTTGCTTACCCGATGCTAAGTTGTTTGAAACCGCTGCGTGCGTAGTGAAACCCTAGCTCCTGACAAAATAGGACAGGGAAACCCTACCCCAACATAGGGGTGTTTTGGCCCTCTTTATTTGCTATGTGTTTTTAGAGTGTATCTCTACAGGGAATGCACATATCAGTTTGCAAGTTTGAGTATCAGGCCTGAGGACGCCAGTATCAGTGTTGTTGAGAAATCAGTTATCTATGGGTATCAAGTTCAGTTTTGGGAACAGTGATTCTGGGGAACAGTGATCAGTAGTCGAGTGCAGTTGCTCGGCTACACCTGTGATTGATCTGTTTGGGCTGAAATGCTGTTTGTTTTTCCTTTCAGTTCAGAGTGTTTAGAGAATTGATACAGAATAGCTAGTGTTCCCCCTTGCTAAGGCAGGACTTAAGATGACGCAGAATTCAGAAGAGATTGTGGTTATGACAGCTACGCTAGATCAAGGGATCACCCTGCGGGATGAAACCAATGTTGATGTGTCACATCCGCCTAGGTCGCCTGTCGCGCACCCGGTCAGGACCCCCCAGTTGTATCAGGCTCGCGAGCCCACTACATTCGAGCTGATGGGAATGATTGGTGACCTCTAGAGATCCGTGGTCGATCTGGCCTATGGAATGTCGGCTTCACCGCCAGTGGCACCGTATGCCGGGAATTTCATACCACAGGAGCCCCCGCTACTGGGGCGGATTGTGATAGAGCTCAGCCAACCAGAGGTTGCTTCCAGCTACAGCAACGACGTGTCAGCAACAACCGGGCTTTGCTCTGATGTAGCAACCCAAACCCTTGATCAGGCCGAGGCCAGAGGCAAGAACAAAATGAAGGCAGATGCCGATCCCATTGAACAACTGCTGCGGGCAGTCGAGGCTTTGAAAGTCGGAGGGATGAACAAGCAACAGATATCCGTAGTTGTGGCAAAAACTATGAAGGATGCTTTCCCCACTCCACCTGAGGGTAGTTCAAGTCAGTCAGAAAATCGGGATAGGCCCCGTCATGCCGGAACAGTTCCTCCTATTCCCGACCCTGCACCTGGGAAAGATCAGAAAACCAAGGCAGTGCCTGCCGACCCTTTTGCTATTGCGTCTAGTAAGAATACTCAGACTTCAAAGTACCTGCCCCGAGGGCGCAGGATCTTTCATGCTCTCTACATGCCTCTGTCTAAGGCACTTCAGATTCTTGCCGAAAGGGGGCACCTCAAACCCCTTGAACCTCGGCCTCTCCCGAAGAATCTCCCTCTCACACATGATGCTGCTTTGTACTACGCGTACCACCAACAGACCGGTCACGCCACCGATAACTGTTTCCGCCTTCGCCATGAAGTGCAGGATCTGATCGATAATGAGGTCATTCTTCCACCCACCTCAGCGAAGTCTATTACCACTGAGCTGTTGGACTTTGAGGGTGCTGCAAGTATGTGATCAGGGGTTGGACCACCTGCGGGCGGCGCTCGGTATATTTCAGATGTGGCGTCTGGCACGCACTTTTTGAGCATTTGTAAATGCAGTTTTGTAGCTTCTGGCTTGGGTTTTGAGTCAGTTCTCTGTTTTGTTTTTGAGTCTGCCTCTTTGCTTTGAGTCAGTCTTTTTGTTTTTGGGTCTGTCTTGCGGTACCGAGGTCAGTCCCGTTGTATGGATGTTGAGTGATTCCGGGGTTTGTTGCCTCGAAAGCACCGTTTGTGTATTTACCTTTTTGGCTTTCTTTTTGAGTCTGTCTCTGCTGTGGAGCCAGTTACATCCGATAAACTTGAATGAAACATGCTGCGGCTATCATGTTTCCGTGCTTATTGTTTGTTTTGGGCTAGTTGTGCCAGAGGTTTTGAATGGAACGGCCCTACATTCTACCTGCTCTTCTGTGCCTTGAGAATTATTCCATTGACCTAAGCTCTTCAAAACTTTTTTTGAAACATTGTGATAAAAACAAAGAGGAAGGAATTCCTCCGGTTTTGTAAAAATTTGATCAATTGAGAGAAAGAGAGGCATGCTAAGCCTTTAATGAATGAAACCATGCTTGTTAGCGTGAGTACTGAGAAGGACCCTGGCTTGATCCAGATTGGTTCCACACTATCTTCGGTACGAGCGATTTGTCGCTTTCTTAAAAACTTTCAAAAACAAATGTTTTGCGCGGTCCTGTGAAGACCTGTGTGGAATCGCTCTTGAGATTGTGCAGCCTAGGATTGCTCTCAGCCTCAAGATTCGACCTCTTTGTTTTGAACCTCGAACTCATTCGGAACGTTCAACGGACAACTGTCAGAGGAGGCCCGTGTGGCCAGTTGTGAAGTAGCCCTCGAACAAGAGGCACCAAAGTCGAATAAAAAAGATTAGATCTCACCAGAAGAAGCTCGCGGAGCAGCCATGATGGATTCTTCTGCAAATCATTGCAACAGCCGTTCTCCTAGATACAGAGAGGCTTCAACTTCAAAAACCATTTGGCATGGACTTGTTACACTTTTACCCTTTGAGAGGCTCGCTGGGCCGAAAACCCGGAAGGGCGACCCAGGCAAAAATTAGAGCAAGAAAAAAATACAAAAAATGCAAAAAAAAGAGGAGAAATAAAATCAAAAAAAAAAGAAAGAAAAAAAAGAGAATGAAAAGATACAAAAATAAAAAAGAAAAAGAAAAAAGGAAAATGAAAAGAAGCTTGCAAGGTCAAAAACCCGCAACGGGAGCCTTGGCAAAAGTTAGAGCCTAAAAAATGAAGGTTAAAATACCCGAGTGTACCTTACCCGAAACTACGTAAGGCTTGATTCCCATGTTTGGGATACGTAGGCAACTTCATCCTGAAGTCCAGCCCCCAATGCTTTCATAGCGCCTCAGTCCATGTAATGGTTTTGATCATCCTTGCCTTCTCTGAATCCGATAGTTCGGTTGTGACAACCGGATACATAGGCAACTTCGTCCTGAAGTCCAGCCCTCAACACCTTCAAAGTGACTGTGTCCATATATTGGTTTTGACCATCTTCGTCTTCTCCGTATCCGAGAAAGTTCGGTCGTGATCATCACTGTTAAGGACTATTTACAATATGCTGCGACATCATCTAGACAAGGGGCAACTTTCCGTTGCCATGAGTCACCGTTCAAACCAGGGGCAACTTTCCGTTGCCGTGCAGCGTCCTTCAAACAAGGGGCGATTTTCCATTGCCTCTGATCCGAGGTTGTGCATCTCGAGAATGAGTTCCGCGCTTGTTGGGCGGCGGCCGTTTGCAAATATAGTTTTTGAGAATTTTTACTGAGGTTGACCATTTTCTCGAAAATTATTTCATTTTCCAAAACTGGACCATTTTCTTGGACCCAAAAAGGAAAATTTTTAGTGCTTATAGTCTGACTTGCATGGTTTTCAAATCAAAAATCGAACAAGAACGTTAATCCGACTCTCATCTTGATCAAAACTGTTTTAGTAGAAGACCAAAACAAAAAATGGTCAAAATGATGAACTAGGGGCACAGTTGAGACAGGCGTTCTATCTTTCCCCCGTCGTCAACATACTTTCCAGGAGGGCACTTGTAGCATGCGCCCGCGAGGGGGGCCCTGCTGCTACAGTTCGGACTCGATTTTGTGTCACGGTTCTTAATCTGAACCAAAGAGTCCAAATTCGGCAAATCGTTTTGAGAAACAGATTTTTTAGAAAAGAAGTGCCAAACATGGACTGCTTTGCCAGATACAGAGTCGCCACCTAAATATTTTTTATGAGGGAATTTAGGAAACCCTGACTCGGTGCCGAAGGCCACATGTCCGTCATCACCAGAGTTGCCTCGGCTCAGGAGCTAGGGTACGATTGGGGAAGGTTAGCTATGAGCACCCCCTTTCGCCCGATTCGAAGATCGGCCTCTACTAATCGTGATATCCATTTTGAAAATGTTATGTGTTCTTATCCCATTACTAGCCTAGAATTACTATGTTATGCGCACAGCAAACAAGTATAGACTAGATCGCCTAATTTGGAAATAAGCATTGCATATCCGTTTGTTTTAGGAAAATGTTTTGGAATTTGCTACCTGCAGGTAGGCTAAAAACATGGATTTCAACGAGTGTTTCCAACTCAGACAATCCAACCTTCACCCACAGGCATTCAAACAGTTTATCACATAAGCATCTAGCCACATGGTAAGCATGCTGTCATGATAGCATTCACACGCATGAGATATGTTAAAGCATAAATGCTTACCGAGTACTCTGAGCCAAAACAATAAACTAGTTAGCCAACATGCATGGTCCTAGTTCATGTCAAATTGACTAATGCAACACATGCAGGATGCAATTAGAATAGGCTCGGCTAACCTGAACGTGGCATGTGAAAATGCACAAGTAGCATGTATTCAAGTTAGATTTGAAATACTAATGCAGTTAGCATGATGCACTGAGCCCGGTGCGTGCAAGACAAATGTATGAATGCACGCATGCATAGCATAAGGTATGCTAATTTAAATATGCCCTAGTCTACCACCATAAGCGGGTAAATAAAAGGGAAGAAAAACGTGGGGTTGGAAGACATACATACACTCACGCACACTTATTACACAATTGCCCTCACTCGGAGGTTCCAAATAAATATTACAGCCCGAATAATAAACGCATAAATTATTACAGAATTTCTAATTAATTAACAGAATGAATACAAAAAGAAAGGTGGCCACAGCCCCCACCTTGGGATGCGCAAATGATGCATGCTTGAACCCGTCTCGCCCGGAAAGTCCGCACCATATCACTGCCGCCTCTGTTTACATTGCCCTGCTTCTCTAAAAATTTCCAATGATCTGGGACAGGTTGCTGGCACACTGTAGAATACCATCGGCTGGAGGAAATGCCCACCGGCCATATGTAATTTCCATCGGCTTCTGATGGAGTTATCGGCCATTCACAAATGGCCGGTCGGCATTTAATTCTGCAGCTCGGCAGAAACCTCCTACAGAAGACAGTTTTGACAGCAACAGAGGGCAGACAGTATATGGCATGGGATTTCAGGCACATGTGAGCATGGTCCTGTTTCCCATCATGCTTTGAACTCAGGGAAGCATGGCCCTCGATCCTCGAGCCATCAATTGCGCATGATGGCCTAAGTGATCAAGCTTGCCATTTGATGTAAAAATGCATGCAACACACAAATGAGAACCAAGACCCTATCATGTCTAAATCAAGGGCCCCGGTGACCGAGAGTTAAGACGCGTTACATCACTTATAGTATGAACGCTCCTTAACCCTCACACATGGTTTGACACCCCAAACCAAGTAATGCAATGCATGTTATGCAAACATGGCTCAAAATGCAACATGATACTAATTATGCAAGGCATGCCAAATTCCATGCAACTACTATGGCAAACATACAATGCTAGGCATGCAAGATGCAAATGTGATGCAAATATGGACCAATATGCCATAAGGCTAGCATGGGACAACACCTTAATGAACCAAATGAGCAACAAGCATATGATAAGAATGCAATGGTGGACTTAAACCAAAAGGGGCAGACCTCAATCCACCCCAAAACAGTGGCCAAAAGTGCCCAAAATGATGGACAAACACTCATGCCAACACGCAAGCCAATGGACCTAAGGCTAAGGCACAAAAAGAGGCACTTTACTTCTACCAATATGACCATTCATGGCATGAATTAGACAAGTAAAAACAGAATTTTAGCATGCAAAAATGCACTCCAAAACCCACTAATATGGCAGCTTAAGTGGCTCCAATGAGATGCATGCACCAAAACTCATTTCTAGGCATAAAAGGGCACACCCTCAAAGCATGAAAGAGGTCACATATGTAGGCATAAAAACATGATTTATGGACTGAAATACGACCCTAAATGATGCCAAATCATGAGGATGGTCTAAGCTACACATGTTAGGGGCCAATATACTCAAGGCTTACAAGCCAAAACACAAAAGGATGACACCAAACATGGCAAGCATGACTGAAACAGATGGCCAACAGGCCTTAAACATGGTAGAATAATGCTAATACCTTCATGAAATTAGGCTAACACATGCAAGAATCATGGCTTAAACACAAGACGCATTTCTAGACCAAATAGAGGAATGTAAAGCAAGTATGTTAAGCATGCAAAATGGCACAAATCTGACCAAAAACAGAGATGACATATGACCTAGAGACACCCAAAACCCTCTTACATAGGGCCAAAATCAATCAAGCAAGCATGTTACCCTTTAAGCCAAAAGACAAGGAAATGAGGCAATGAAGGGAGAGGGGTGTCCCTCCCCTATACAAGACTTCAAACCACCTTCCTCACCACTGAAAATCCACTGGTTTTTAGTGGTGAGAAGACCAAGATACTCAAGCAAACAGGGCCTCATAAAGGAGGCACCAAAAAGGCCAAATAAGGCCTAAGAGGGTGAGTTTGAACTCAAACCACAAAACAACCTTAATGAAAGTTCTTAAGCATGAAAATATAAGCCTTTTTTATGTTATGCACCAAGCCCAAATCAGCAAGCAAGACAGGTAAAAAACTAGTGCAAGTTTGGGAAAACTAAAGCAAAGTGATTACCCTTGAAAAACACCGCAAGAACAGCCAATGCAGCCCTCTTCTTTTGATCAAAATCAGTCCAAAAACTCAAGAATCAACCCTCCAAGCCTCTCAATCTCAGAGCTAGGTGTAATGGTGTGTGTTTTAGTGCAAAAGTAAGGCCAAAATGCACTTTTGGGCTACCAAACACACACTAAGGAAGGAGAGAGAGGGAAATATAGAGAGAGATGATATATCTAGCAGATATATGTATCTAAGCTCTGGTTTTTTAGGTTTAAAACTCTAACCTCCAACAATGGAGGAGGAGGGCTCTATATATAGACTAAGCAAATGGTTCTTGGCTTCTCCAAGAAGCCAAGTGAAAGGGGCAAAGGGTGCAAAGGAGTCTAGGCTTCTTGGAGAAGCTAAAACAGCTGTCAAAGCTTCTCCAAGAAGCTTAGCCAAGGGTTCATCCCTCTAGAAGGAACCAAGGGGTTCAAAGGCTCAAACCAGCCAAAATTGCACGGGGAGGAGTGATGGTGCATTCCAGCTGGCACAGCTGGCATACACCATGCCTCAAGGGTGCAAAGGAGTCACACCGGCCAGCAAAAGATGTCGCCGGCAAAGAAAAGTGCCGATCGTCAGTATATTATACCGACCGGCCATTGATTTTAAGAAACCAAGGCCGGCGGCACCCCTGAACAGCCGGTGATGTATGGGGATGCCTCACAAGGCATTTCCTGCCCCTCCAAGGCAAAGCACAAGTGTTTGGTATAAAACCAGACACTAAACAAGCGAGTTCGGAGATCCCAAGGCAAGGTGCGTAGCCGAGACCTCCGAGAACTCCAAACGAACCCAAACATGGATGATCACCGGGTGTTCAAACGGTGATGTCCAAGTCTTGAGGACGGTCAAAAATGGGGTGTCTACAGTTGCCCCTCTTTGACAGAACTCGAAAGTCATAACAATGACAGGAGTGAATGTCAAAGCCCAGAGACGACCCATTTTTGACAACGCCGAAGACTCAGACAAACATGCAAGACCATCAAGATATGCGCCCAAAGGCAAGGGCAAGATGCAAGACAATGCACAGAGCCGGACATAACTTATGATCATGCAAAGAAAGCTGTAACGAAGCACACATGCAACAGTTTTAAGCTAGCATACACCAAACTACACTACCATGCAGAAAGGATGTAAGAGAATTATGCAATTCTCGGTACGTCTCACTCGGAGGATACAATACCTGTGCGGCTCGTCTGGTTGCACCAGCCTCAAATGAACCGTACATACAATATCGTGCCTGAAAAGAAAGCAAACTTAACAGGTACAATATCGTTAGCAACATGCATAATGGTGTATTCGTAATGCGTGACAACGCAAAGCAAGTGGGAAGCACAACAATGCTGTGATGGCACAGATATGTAAGTGGAGCACGCGGTCTATGCCGGTAACGAAATTGATTACAAACATGCGGTCTACGCCGGTAATGAAATTGAACATAAGAACGCGGTCTACGCAAGTAAAACATGCAGTCTACGCAAGTAATGAAATTGAACAAACATGCGGTCTACATAAGCAAAACATGCGGCCTACGCAAGTAATGAAATTAACATGCGGTCTACGCAAGCAATGAAATTAATTACAAACATGCGGTCTACGCAAGTAATGAAATTAACATGCGGTCTACGCAAGTAATGAAATTAATTACAAACATGCGGTCTACGCAAGTACCGTAACTAACATGCGGTCTACGCAAGCAAAACATGCGGTCTACGCAAGTAATGAAATTAACATGCGGTCTACGCAAGTAATGAAATTAATTACAAATATGCGGTCTACGCAAGTAACGTAACTAACATGCGGTCTACGCAAGTAATGAAATTAACATGCGGTCTACGCAAGTAATGAAATTAACATGTGGTCTACGCAAGTGATGTGTATAAGGAGAAACTTGAACACATGTGAGTGAAAACATATCATTCATAATGCAGGGATGTAAAATACTGTAACACAGCATAATTGAAGCGATTCGTGGGAATCCTCAAGACATGAAAAGGATACGGAAAGGGACGTTCTTTGTACGTATCGAGCACCGTTCGCAGAAGTTGTGGCCTGAGGTCAACTCGAAGGTCCATGTTTCAAAAGCGTGCTTCCCCGCAAGGTCTCAAGTAATGAAGGTGCCAAGCCATGTAGTTGACCCGAACAAAGGCGCGGAAGTTGCGTTAACCGCAAGGGGAGTTTTACTGGTATCAATTCTGACACTTTGCTACCCTGTCATTCTATGTTTTACTTTCCTTTTTACTGGTAGTTTAAGCACATTGCACTGTCTCGGGCAGGTTTTATTCTTTCTCAAAATTACACATTTTGCAAAATACGTGACGGGAATGAAACAACTCTTTTGTTCAAAAGATGTTTGCATTTGTAAACTTCTATGCATCGCATCGCAAGGTATCATACCACAATGTGAACGAAATTGGACCTATTTTGAACATTGAGTATTTGCATCGTAATAATCAGGTAGTGAACCGACTTACAACTCGATAACGAAAACAAAGGCATGATATAACCAAACGAGTGTGAGTACAACTCGATAAACAAATCAAAAACTCAAAGAGAGTGAAATACAACTCGATAAGCAAATGTACAATAACCTGATAAGCAGACAGGTGTGACTTCGCAAAAATCGATCACCGAGGGGAGATTGGAGGTGGTGGAGTTCCCCAATCCTTAGCATAAACAGCTCAGGGAACCGGGAGGAAGCCCATCGGCCAGGGGTAGAGGCCATCGGCCACGAGGAATGGCCATTGGCCAGAAATTTGTTCGGTCGGCAAAAGATAATGGCTAGTCGGCATAATATTTGGCCGGCCGGCTATTAATGAGGGAATCACCAGAATGTTGACACCTGTCCTCCACCCAACCTTATCTCCTACAAAAGACCCCAGCTTCGTAGTTTTTCCCAATTCTACACTGATTTGCTCTAATGGAAGAGTTTCTTGCTCAAAATCTCGCAGCTTGGATTGCTAGCTTGGATGGCTCGGAAAAGTTGAATTTTCGGGGTTTCGGCATAAATGCACTATTCACTCTGGGTCGTACCCCATTGCACCTCCCGTTTCTGCATGCCGCGGCAAGGTTTTGGAATCCGGTGATGCATGCCTTTAGCTTCGCTGGGCAAGAGATATGTCCTACCTTTGAAGATTTCCGAGCCTTAATGGAGTCCGAGCGCGACGAGGAGCTCCTGCCCCAACTTAATTTTGGCCATGCCCAATCCTTAGGGCGAATGTGTGGACTCAGCATGCGTGACGCTCGGTCTCTGATTTGTGATGGGATGCTGGACATTCTGAGTTTGACCGATTGGTTTTCTGATGCTGGTGATCGCAACAACCACCACTGGCAAGGCTTCCGGCGACATGCCCTCTGTTTGTGCATGCTATCTCATTTTCTATTTGTCTCAAGCTTGGGAGGGTCTAGTGTCTGGCTGATTGAGGTTGCCCAAGGCTTGAAGGAGGGCAAGAGCTGTATTGCCATGACTCTGGCTGAGACGTTGATGGGCTTAGACGCCTTTTATCGTCGTGAGACGACCAGATTAGCAGGGAGTCCACTACTATTACAGGTAATGTTTCCCACCCAATCTCGCATATGTATTTGCTCACATCACTCGGCCCTCAAACTCGATCTTTTCTCACAAAGCCCTATTCTCACTTTTCCCTCCTCGTACATCTCTCTATTCTTTATTCTCTCATTTTTCATCTCTCCCCAGGTATGGTTGATGGACAAACTGCAGGTTGTGGACTCTTGCCCAGCATATTCAGCTCGCGGCTACTTCTTCCGGCACCGTCTAGTCAATGCCCTTGATGAGGGATGGTGGTTCGCTTGGATGTGCCGCTTGTCCGCAGACCTTATTGCTTGGCGGTGCCCTTGGCTGAGCCTTCCGGCAATGAGTTACAGTATGTCCCGGCAGACTGGGATTCAATTGATTGGTCTCACTCACTGTGTATTCTACTTCCCATTCTGGATTCGACGCCAATTTGGGCATGATCAGATCTGCCCGCCAGAGGGGATAGAGTATCCTACCGCATTTCCAGCCCGATGCGCACAGCTTGCTCAGCAGGCCATCGCGTGGAGGACGAGAGAACTCCTGGCCCCTGCTCCCACTTTCAGTTATACTTTGTCTGATGAGTGCGTGGATTGGCTCAATGAAGAGGCACATATTGGGCCTAGCTTGGCGTCAGAGGCTTCGTCCAGCTCTGGGAGGGGGCGTAGGAGCACCTGACTTGACTATGCCCCGAATTTATTTCTTTATTAGTACTTTCAAGTTTTCTTTATGAATGTAATAAAAAAGCAACTTCGATTGTATGCAAGAGCAGGAGAACTCTGTTTTGAAATCAATGAAATTGAAGGTTGTGGTACTGAAATTTTTCGCTTTGGTCCAAAAATGGTCTTAGTTGTTAAAAGATTAATTTGAACAAAGTCGGCTCTTATTAAAACTTTTCAAAATCATTTTCGATATGGATCAGAACTGGACACACCTGAGATCTGTCTCTGAGATGTACAACCCCGGATCCCA
>NW_021027507.1:618018-639183 GCF_004153795.1 Camellia sinensis
GTGGAGCTTGGTTATGTGTGGGGAGAGGATTTGTAGTAACATTGGGTTTCTCAGGAGGCAAAATCACCCCATTATCAATGAGATCTTGAATCTCATGACGTAATCAGAAACACAGGTCAGTGTCATGACCGTGCTGTTGGTGAAATGCACAATACTTGGCTGGATTGTGGGCAGCGGGGAGTCTTTCCGGTAAGGGTCACGGCTCTAGGGGCTTCAGGTGCCCTTTTCTGATTAGAACCCCCAAAGCCTTGGATAGGGGCATATAAAGCGGAGCGAAGGTTCTGGTGTTTTTGGGAGGGTATTTGGCTGTTTGTGGGTTGCTTCCGGACGCACCGGAGAATGGTGCGGCTGCCATAGTTCTCGGGGAAGGGTTGGTGGTGATCGTACTCACTTTGGAGGTCCTGGTAGTTGTAGCGCCACTCGGGCCTGTATTAGTATTACGATTGAAAGTTCTGTGGGGTTGCTCCCGGTCATTATCAATCAAGCCTTGCTTCAAGGCGTCCTCAATCTGCACCCCGATTTCATGCAGATCAGAAAAGATAGGGAAGGGGAGTACAATCATTTTTTGCATTAACTTCGACTGAAGATTGCGCACAATCATCCGAATCTGGTCTTTGTCCGTGGGCCTTAAGGTCATCATCGAAGCCTTAGCCCGCCATCTGGTTACGAATTCTGAGAAGCTTTCTTTGGGTTCTTACCTCGTTGTCTCGAGATCTCGGGTCGTGATCTCGATTTACGTGTTGTATGAGTACTGCAAGATGAAGGCCTCAGCCATCTCGTCCCAACTTCTCTTAACATCATCCTCCAATTTGGCATACCATATGGCTGCTACGCCCGACAGGGTCCGTCCAAATAAAGACAACTTCTGCAGTCTAGTGAGGCCCATTGGCCTTAGGATGTCTGAAAACAGTTGCAGGTGCACCATGGGATCCCCGGATCCGTCAAAACGATCAATTTGTGGCATCTTAAACCAGTCAGGCAGCGTCACGGCTGCGTCGGTGTATCCGTCTTCAGTGTCCGGAATGGACTTCACACCTTGAGATTTCTTAAACAGCTTTTCAAGCTTGCTCATTTTTAATGCCATGGGGTCCACCTCGGACTCGAAGGGAGAATCCGGTTGATTGATAGGAGTGGGTGCCTTGGATAGTTGAGGCAGAATCGGGGGTGGAGCCGGCCCCGTTGGGATGTCTGTATCTTCTTGGACATTCCGGGCATTTGGCGTCTCTTCGGGTATCGGAACCCTTAGTGAGGGAGGAACTTGCTGTGAAGCAGATGCTCCAATTTGCTGCTGCAATCTCACGATTAACTCCGCTTGCTCATTCATAACTGTGGCTTGTTGTTTGGCGAATTCTGCCTGTCGGACAGCATCCTGCTGCATCACTTTCATACTTTCTTGGAGTTGGCGCACCATCTCTTCTAAACTAGCCATGCTGTTTTGTTCTGACTGAATTATCGGTATATGTTCCCTTTCTGTGGGTGAAACAGAATCCTGATCCCTACTGTACATAGGTGGGGTAGATAAAGCCCTCTGTACTGACTGTTGAACTGATGCCCTCTACTTAGTTGTCCTCCGTCTAGTAATCGGGGGTAGAGAGTGGTACACTGGTTGTCCGTCTACCAGACCCTCAGATCGATGGAGCCGACGACCTCTGATCCAGAGTGCTTGGGGAATATCTACCGGGTTGGAAGCAATGATGCTAAACTACCTAGCAAAAAGACAAATAAAGCAATAAATAAACTAACAATCGGACAGCACAATGGCGTAAAATAAACACATATAACGCACAGTTGGGTATTCATAATACACAGTTGGTAAGCCGAACATACTGTTCCTCGATACTGATCACTGTTCCCCAGAATCACTGTTTCCAAAACTGAACCTGATACCCGCAGATAACTGATTCTCAAAAACTGATACTGATGCCCTCAGGTCTAATACTCAACCTTGCAAACTGATATGTACATTCCTGTAGAGAAACACTCTAAAAGCACATAGCAAGTAAAGAGAGGCAAAACACCCCTATGTTGGGGTAGGGTTTCCCTGTCCTATTTTGTCAAGAGCTAGGGTTCCATTATGCACGCAGCAGTTTTCAAACAACCTAACATCGGGTAAGCAGCCTGTCCTAATTTGGAATGGTCACTATGGATCCGAATATACACTAGGTCGAATGGTCGAAAAGGGTGCCCCGGTAAAACCGGGTGTTCCCATACTGTTAGAGCCCATAACCGGTCAGCCTTATGGTCATGTCTTGACAAGACAAGCCTCCGGCAAACCGTTCAGGAATGGCAGATGGCAAAAACTATGTTCCTAGGCGCACCATTGCACATGCAATGCAAAGAAACACATAAATGAAATCGAAACAGGATATCACGAGCTCGAGTCAAGCTCTCTAAATGTCCCCAGCAGAGTCGCCAGAAATTGTAGCATGCGCCCGTGAGGGGGGCCCTGCTGCTACAGTTCGGACTCGATTTTGTGTCACGGTTCTTAATCTGAACCAAAGAGTCCAAATCCGGCAAATCGTTTTGAGAAACAAATTTTTTAGAAAAGAAGTGCCAAACATGGACTGCTTTGCTAGATACAGAGTCGCCACCTAAATATTTTTTATGAGGGAGCTTAGGAAACCCTGACTCGGTGCCGAAGGCCACATGTCTGTCATCACCAGAGCTGCCTCGGCTCGGGAGCTAGGGTACGATTGGGGAAGGTTAGCTATGAGCACCCCCTTTCGCCCGATCTGAAGATCGGCCTCTTCTAACCTTGATATCCATTTTGAAAATGTTATGTGTCCTTATCCCATTATTAGCCTAGAATTACTATGTTATGCGCACAGCAAAGAAGTATAGACTAGATCGCCTAATTTGGAAATAAGCATTGCATATCCGTTTGTTTTGGGAATATGTTTTGGAATTTGCTACCCGCTGGTAGGCTAAAAACACGGATTTCAACGAGTGTTTCCAACTCAGACAATCCAACCTTCACCCACAGGCATTCAAACAGTTTATCACATAAGCATCCAGCCACATGGTAAGCATGCTGTTATGATAGCATTCACACGCATGAGATATGCTAAAGCATAAATGCTTACCGAGTACTCCGAGCCAAAACAATAAACTAGTTAGCCAACATGCATGGTCCTAGTTCATGTCAAATTGACTAATGCAACACATGCAGGATGCAATTAGAATAGGCTCGGCTAACGTAAACGTGGCATGTGAAAATGCACAAGTAGCATGTATTCAAGTTAGATTTGAAATACTAATGCAGTTAGCATGATGCGCCGAGCCCTGTGCATGCAAGACAAATGTATGAATGCACGCATGCATAGCATAAGGTATGCTAATTTAAATATGCCCTAGTCTACCATCATAAGCGGGTAAATAAAAGGGAAGAAAGACATGGGGTTGGAAGACATACATACACTCACGCACACTTATTACACAATTGCCCTCATGTGGAGGGTCCAAATAAATATTACAGCCCGAATAATAAACGCATAAATTATTACAGAATTTCTAATTAATTAACAGAATGAATACAAAAAGAAAGGTGGCCACAGCCCCCGCCTTGGGATGCGCAAATGATGCATGCTCGAACCCGTCTCGCCCGGAAAGTCCGCACCATATCACGGCCGCCTCTGTTTACATTGCCCTGCTTCTCTAAAAATTTCCAAAGTTCAGGGACAGGTTGCTGGCACACTGTAGAATACCATCGGCTGGAGGAAATGCCCACCGGCCATATGTAATTTCCATCAGCTTCTGATGGAGTTATCGGCCATTCACAAATGGCCGGTCGGCATTGAATTCTGCCGGTCGGCAGAAACTTCCTACAGAAGACAGTTTTGACAGCAACAGAGGGCAGATAGTATATGGCATGGGATTTCAGGCACATGTGAGCATGGTCATGTTTCCCATCATGCTTTGAACTCAGGGAAGCATGGCCCTCGATCCTCGAGCCATCAATTGTGCATGATGGCCTAAGTGATCAAGCTTGCCATTTGATGTAAAAATGCATGCAACACACAAATGAGAACCAAGACCCTATCATGTCTAAATCAAGGGCCCCGGTGACCGAGAGTTAAGACGCGTTACATCACTTATAGTATGAACGCTCCTTAACCCTCACACATGGTTTGACACCCCAAACCAAGTAATGCAATGCATGTTATGAAAACATGGCTCAAAATGCAACATGATACTAATTATGCATGGCATGCCAAATGCCATGCAACTACTATGGCAAACATACAGTGCTAGGCATGCAAGATGCAAATGTGATGCAAATATGGACCAATATGCCATAAGGCTAGCATGGGACAACACCTTAATGAACCAAATGAGCAACAAGCATATGATAAGCATGCAATGGTGGACTTAAACCAAAAGGGGCAGACCTCAATCCACCCCAAAACAGTGGCCAAAAGTGCCCAAAATGATGGACAAACACTCATGCCAACACGCAAGCCAATGGACCTAAGGCTAAGGCACAAAAAGAGGCACCTTACTTCCACTAATATGACCATTCATGGCATGAATTAGACAAGTAAAAATAGAATTTTAGCATGCAAAAATGGACTCCAAAACCCACTAATATGGCAGCTTAAGTGGCTCCAATGAGATGCATGCACCAAAACTCATTTCTAGGCATAAAAGGACACACCCTCAAAGCATGAAAGAGGTCACATATGCAGGCATACAAACATGATTTATGGACTGAAATACGACCCTAAATGATGCCAAATCATGAGGATGGTCTAAGCTACACATGTTAGGGGCCAATATACTCAAGGCTTACAAGTCAAAACACAAAAGCATGACACCAAACATGGCAAGCATGACTGAAACAGATGGCCAACAGGCCTTAAACATGGTAGAATAATGTCAATACCTTCATGAAATTAGGCTAACACATGCAAGAATCATGGCTTAAACACAAGACGCATTTCTAGACCAAATAGAGGAATGTAAAGCAAGTATGTTAAGCATGAAAAAGGGCACAAATCCGACAAAAAACAGAGATGGCATATGACCTAGAGACACCCGAAAACCTCTGAAATAGGGCCAAAATCAATCAAGCATGCATGTTACCCTTTAAGCCAAAAGACAAGGAAATGAGGCAATGAAGGCAGAGGGGTGTCCCTCCCCTATACAAGACTTCAAACCACCTTCCTCACCACTAAAAGTCCACTGGTTTTTAGTGGTGAGAAGACCAAGATACTCAAGCAAACAAGGCCTTACAAAGAAGGCACCAAAAAGGCCAAATAAGGCCTAAGAGGGTGAGTTTGAACTCAAACCACAAAACAACCTTAATGAAAGTTCTTAAGCATGAAAATATAAGCCTTTTTTATGTTATGCACCAATCCCAAATCAGCAAGAAAGACAGGTAAAAAACTAGTGCATGTTTGGGGAAACTAAAGCAAAGTGATTACCCTTAAAGAACACATCAAGAACAGCCAATGCAGCCCTCTTCTTTTGATCAAAATCAGTCCAAAAACTCAAGAATCAACCCTCCAAGCCTCTCAATCTCGGAGCAAGGTGTAATGGTGTGTGTTTTAGTGCAAAAGTGAGGCCAAAATGCACTTTTGGGCTACCAAACACACACTAAGGGAGGAGAGAGAGGGAAATATAGAGAGAGATGATATATCTAGCAGATATATGTATCTAAGCTCTGGTTTTTTAGGTTTAAAACTCTAAGCTCCAACAATGGAGGAGGAGGGCTCTATATATAGACTAAGCAAATGGTTCTTGGCTTCTCCAAGAAGCCAAGTGAAAGGGGCAAAGGGTGCAAAGGAGTCTAGGCTTCTTGGAGAAGCTAAAACAGCTGTCAAAGCTTCTCCAAGAAGCTTAGCCAAGGGTACATCCTTCTAGAAGGAACCAAGGGGTTCAAAGGCTCAAACCAACCAAAACTGCACGGGGAGGAGTGATGGTGCATTCCAGCTGGCACAACTGGCATGCACCATGCCTCAAGGGTGCAAAGGAGTCACATCGGCCAGCAAAAGATGTCGCCGGCAAAGAAAAGTGCCGATCGGTAGTATATTATACCGACCGGCCATTGATTTTAAGAAACCAAGGCCGGCGGCACCCCTGAACAGCCGGTGATGTGTGGGGATGCCTCACAGGGTATTCCCTGCCCCTCCAAGGAAAAACACAAGTGTTTGGTATAAAACCAGACACTAAACAAGCGAGTTCGGAGATCCCGAGGCAAGGCGCGTAGCCGAGACCTCCGGGAACTCCAAACGAACACAAACATGGATGATCACCGGGTGTTCAAACGGTGACGTCCAAGTCTTGAGGACGGTCAAAAATGGGGTGTCTACAGCACTCTACCCACCAGAAGAAATAGCTGTGAGCTAACGGCGTTGGGGATGAACCCGCAACTTCCTATTCCTTCATCAACCACCTTGGGGAGGGACGAAAAATGAGAGAATAAAGAATAGAGAGGTGTAAGTTGAGAGAAAAGTAAGAAAAAGGGTTTTGAGAGGAAAAAAATGAGCTTGAGGGCCGAGTGATGTGAGAATCACAAATGAGAAAGGGTGGGAAATATACCCGGAGGAACTGGCTCCTCGAGATTTGAGGTCTTTTGTTGAACATGTCCGCGTGTCGTGTCTTCCATTTTGTTCACCTCAACTTTTGTTTTGGGTCTTTTCCGAGCGTGGCTCGTTGTGTTTAGGTCGTGTACCCCTTTGTTTGAGTCTTTCCCGCTATGTTCAGTTGTAGGCTCGATACCTCGGTTGAAAATCCTTTTTTATTCCAAAAATCGTTTTGTGCTTAGAATGCTGTGCCATTCTACACATTTGTGCAAAAACATGATTTGGTTCTTTCATACCAACTGCAGGGTTCACCCCCGAGTGTGAACAGGAAAACACGGGCCTGTTCAAAGCCTCTGGGTTTTCAGATCGCATCTGAGTGTGTTTCAACTTCAGTGGATTCAACCCTCACGGTCCGCCTTGTCAGATTTGGGTCTTTTTTTTGTTCAGGATTTGCTGTGTGCAGAATGAACCGAGTGTGGTGTTATGGGTTGTATGCAGACTAATCCCCAACAGAGTATGGGCTGTGCGTTCAGTTTGAGCAGTGTGTTGCTTGGGTTGTTTTGCTATGAGGCTGTTTGGTTATCTGATCATTACAGTACAAATGCTCGATTTTTCAAACAACAGGTCAATTCCATTCACATTGAGGTGTAACATGATGTGATGCAATGCAATACATGAGATATGTAAATGTAACACTTTTTAAACCAAAAGTTTGTTCATTTCATTATCTTTTTCAAGTACATAGCTTTGAAAACAAAAAACTGCCTGTGGCAGTACAAGGTAATCTAACTACCAGCAAAGAGAAGAAAAAAAAAAGAAAAAGAAAAAAAAAAGAGTACAAAAAGGGAAGAAAAGCAGCAATCTGGATCATCATCAGTAGTCTTGGGCCCGGGGATCTGTCCTTACCCTATTCCTGGACAAAGGTCCAGGGGCATCATCATCAGCATCGTCATCTGAGCCTGAGCCTGAGTCGTCTCCAACCTCCTCAGATGACCCGGCCTCTGCCTCTGCCTCGGACTCATCATCATCATCATCGTCATCATCAGGGGTCGGCGCCCGAGAGCTACTCTCGACATGAACACGCCCCGTCCTGGTACGGGGACGTATAGCGGCTCCACGCCCTTCTCGAGCAGGAATAGAGGGCCCAGCTGGAACACCTCCCACAGTGGGAATCGGGAAAGAAGGGTGAAAAATATAAAAGGCAAATGCATCAGTATGCCGTGAGCAGTTTATCAGTGCAGAATGCAATGCAATGTGCGAATGCCGTGAGTAGTTTATCACTACAGAATGCAATGTATGCAGTACAGCGTGCAAATGTCGTGAGCAGTTTATCAGTACAGAATGCAATGTATGCAGTACAGTGTGCAAATGCCGTGAGCAGTTTACCAGTGCAGAATACAGTGTATGAGTACAGTGTGCAAATGCCGTGAGTAGTTTATCAGTGCAGAATGCAGTATATGAGTACAGTGTATGAATGACGTGAGCAGCTTATCGAGTGTTGTGTTGTGCACCAGATTATGTGAAGCAGCTTATGAGTATGGTTTGAGGCCGTGATCAAAAGAACATACTAGAATACTATAGAGGGCCAGGAGGTCAAAGGTCTACTGTAGCATCCTCATCATGGAGGCATTCAACTCCAGGGACTACCGGGTGTACTCAGAGGACGCCTACAAAAGTATCAAAGGCATCAGTATTCGGCGGAATATCAAAATAAACTGAAATAAAATGACAATGCAAGATGCAAGAGGAAGTAGTACATACCGGAGGTAAGTCATAGAACCTGACCAACTCATGGTCAGCCGGAGGAGGAGCAAAGGGAATCTGGTACGTCACCCCGCCCTGCCCTCGGCATGTCAGTATGGTGGGCAGAGCAGGCCAGCTAAACCCCCGACCTCTCTGAACTCCGCCTCTGCCGCGAACTCGAGCTCTCCTCGATGCTCCTGCTCCAGCCCTCGCTCTCGCTCCCACTCCAGCTGCCGGCGCCACTGGCCTCTCCCTCTCAGCCCGACGACCACCGCTCAAGGGTCGCATAATGTAGGTCCGGAAGTACTCTGTGTAGTCGCCCTCGCCTTTGTGGCGCTCTGCACCCCAGCTGACGGTGTAGTCCCTCATGTGCTCAAAAGAGAACCCCTCTGTATGCCTCATGTGTGTAAGAGGCAGACCTGGAACTTTCTGCTCCGGTAAACCCAGGGTCTGACAAACGCTAGCCCAGGTACCAAGCCCGACAGATCGGGCCCTCCAACAGAATCCGACAACGGGCAGTCTCCTCTGCGCCCTCGTAGTGATCCCTCACCACGGCTGGCAACGGAGCCCAAGGCCGCCAGGTGATCTGAAAATGAAATGCAGTTTGTTATCTACTGTTATTGAAAACATACAGTGCTAAGCGAAGCCTAAGCAAATTCTAAAGTCGAACATACCTCCGCGGCAGTGATGGTGTCGAAGTAGCGGCGGAAGAAAATAAAAGACTACCGTGGTCTCCGCACGCATCGCACATCAAAGCGATGAGAAAAGGGGATGCCAAGTGGGGTCTCCACATCAGGTACTGGGGTAAGCCTGGGAAAGTAGGCATACACCCACAACTGCAGAACAGATATAAGTATGACTATCAGATAAAGCAAAATACAGAATAAAGCAGAAATGGCAGAGCCGTGTGTTGTGCAGTGTATTGTACAAAGTATACAGTGTGTGCAGTATACAGTCAAAGTAAAGTAGAGTATATGTGTGCCGTGTGCACAATATATAGTCAGTGAGAGGCAGATTGTGGTGCGTGCAGTGTACAGAATACAGAAAACGTAGAGCACAAATGTAAAAGGGAAAGAAAATGTACCTCCCCAGCTCGCCAGTAGCCGCCAAGAAGCTGTCCGCTGAGGCCGAAAGAAGAGCTCATGTAACCATACAATGTGGCCAAGCCTGCGCCACCCCAGTCATAACGGCGGATTCGCCTAACATCCACCAGTGCGCTCAACAGGCATAGAGGCACGGTGTTCGTCCAGTCGATGAAAAGAGTCGTCCCGAAGAGGAACATGGTGAAGCCCTGCGCATACTGATCCACCTCCTCTGGGGTCATCTGCGCCTCCTCTGCCAAGGCTGGCTGAATTCGGAAATGGCTCTCAAACCAAGAGTACCTGACAAACCCTGCTCGAGCGAGGGGAGGCTGAGTGCCGAGCAGGTACAGCTGGGTGGCGTCCCACTCACCCATATCGATGTCGAAGGGGATCGGATCACCCCTACGCCGATGCCGGTGAGCATCGAGAAATCATAAGGGGTCATCGTCATGTCCCCCGCAACGGAGAAGTGGAAGGAGTTGGTGGTATCCCACCACCTAAAGCGGCAAGCAAGGGCCTGCAGGTCGTAAGCCGGGAGAGCCCCCTGCAGAAGATGCCGAAATCGGCCTCGTCGACGATATGACGAATCACGTCTGGCAGCTCTATGTACCAATCCCGAGCAACGACATTCCCATACCCGCGGATGGTATGGGAATCCCCCTGTAATAAAAAAAAAAACAACAATTACGAGGTAATATTCAAAACGCAGTTTTAAGAACCGTACAGGTATACAGCATGCATGCATGTTTTCAAATTCGAACAGACATCGGGTGCCGGTGTACTTACAGTGAACTACAATGTGTGATGTGCCAGCGTGTTTGAGTGGTTCAGGGCAAATACAGCATGTGTGCATGTTTTCAGACTCAAGCAGATACCGGATACCAGTGTGTATGCAGTAAAATACAGTGTGCGCCGTGTGTTTGTGTGATTCAGGGTCAGTGCAGTGTGTGTGCACGTGTAAGTTCCAAACAGATATCGGTTGTAAGTTTGTTTGCAATCAACTACAGTGTACAGTGTATCGGTGCATCCGGGCTAAGCAGTTAAAGAAAAGAATCAACTAATGGCAGTTATGTTCTTGCGGAAAATAAGAAAACAGAAGAAAGAATGTTACCTCGGAAGCGCCGAAGGACAGATGGGAGGTGGGCTCATGTAGGAGAAGCTCGGGTGCCACGCCCCTCTCGAAGCTCCGGAACTAGCGTAGTCCATCGGGGAGCATCACGTGAACCGCAGGCCTGTAGGTCTCCGGATCGAACGGTCGGATATGGAGTGGCAAGGGGTCGGCCTCGAGATCCATCTCGAGCTCTGGAGGGGTTCCACCCAGTGGAAGATCGTCCGCCATCTCGAAGAGAATGTGAAAATGGCCAGAAAACGAAAAACTGGGCGAGAATGTGAAGAGTCAACAAAAAGTCAACCCCGAGAGGGCCGGAAAAGGCCGGAAAAGCTGAAGTGCAGAAAAGGCACAAATATTGAGAAAACTAGAGGGAAACAAGCCCCGAGTGGCGGAAATCAAAAACGAGACACCGAAAAGAAGTTTCGTTCGGTTCAAAACGTTCGAAACGCGAAGGTATTTGCGAATTGGACGACGAAATGGAGGCTAGAATGCAAGAAAACGAGGAAATCAAAGGAGGAAAATGATCTAGAGAGAGAGGGAGAGAATTTCAAGCAAGAGGAAGTGAAGAAAATAGGGCTAGAAGCCCTATTTTAAAAGACCCGTGGCCAAATGACTGAATTGCCCCGATACAGGGACTTTTTGCCGGTCGGCCACACTCTTTGCCGGTCGGCAAAATATTGTGCCGATGGAAATTGTATGATGGCCGATGGATGGCCGGTGATGCATTTTGATGGGCGGTGGACATCCTGTGGTCTCCTACAGTGATATTGGAGCATCCTACACCCTTGTTTGAGTTATGTGTGGGGTCCAGGGCCTTTAGTGCTCAAAACAATGCAAAACTGTGTATTTCCGACGCTCAACCGGCCTCCGTTTTGACCTCGGGTCGTGTCTTCTGTGCGTGGCACTCGAATTCGTGCAAGGCGTATCCTTTCCGTATCCTTTTGGCTTTTACGAAACTCAAAAGTTGCCCCCATGTGCATCGCATGTCAAATCGCGCTGTCTTGTGCATTTCAAATCAATCGCATTGTTTTGTGCACTCGCGTCGTTTAAATGCATCGCGCTATTTTGCGCATCTCATTGCAATATGCATGCATTCAATCACGCTATTTGCGTAGACCTCATTCTTATGTTCAATTTCATTACTTGCGTAGACCGCATGTTTTGCTTGCGTAGACCGCATGTTTATAATTAATTACGTTACTTGCATAGACCGCATGTTTGTAATCAATTTCATTGCTTGCGTAAACCGCATGTTTGAAACCAATTTCATTACTTGCTAGACCGCATGTTTTGCTTGCGTAGACTGCATGTTTATAATTAATTACGTTACTTGCGTAGACCGCATGTTTGTAATCAATTTCATTACTTGTGTAGACCGCATGTTTTTCTTGCGTAGACCACATGTTTGTAATCAATTTCATTACTTGCGTAGACTGCATGTTTTGGTTGCGTAGGCCGCATGTTTGTAATCAATTTCATTACTTGCGTAGACCGCATGTTCTGCTTGCGTGGACCGCATTCTTATGTTCAAAGTCATTACTTGCGTAGACCGCATGTCCTACTTGCGTAGACCGCACATTTGAAACCAATTTCGTTGCTTGCGCAGACCGCATGCTCATAATCAATTTCGTCGCCTGCGTAGACCGTGTGCTCCACTTACATGTCTGTGCCTTCACAGCATTGTTATGCTTCCCACTTGCTTTGCGTTGTCACGCATTTTCAAGTACATTAATATGCATGTTGTTAATCACATTGTACCTGTTAAGTTTGTTTTCTTTGCAGGCACGATATTGTGTGTACGGTTCATTTAAGGCTGGTGCAACCCGACGAACCGGACAGGTATGGTATACTCCGAGTGAGACACATCGAGAATTTTTACAGTCTAGGAGACCCTAAATCCTCTGAAGGTGCAAGTCCTTCGGTGTTTGTCGTGCTCGAACGACTTTTGATAAGTTGCATTGTACATGTATTTCAAGCGACTCGCGTCGTCGCATATTCAAGTTCACGTGCATCTTAAAAGCCGCGCGTTGTCGCGCACTTCGAAATCATTCATGCATCATTTGCATTTCAAAAAACAAACAAAAAATATAATTGCATTGTCACGCATCATCGTAAATAGTTGCATTGTCATGCACCATCGTAAATAGTTGCATTGTCATGCATCATTGTAATATAGTGTATATTGCATTGTAATTTGCATGACGTCACTGCATCACTTCCATTTATGGCTTGCGCCTTTCCATGATTGAGCTTGGTCCGGTATGTGCCCATAGTTCTCGTGTCGAAGCATAGTTTAGTGGACCGTTCTATGTTAGACGCGGCTTGTACGTGTACATGCCCTTCCTAGGCAAAGATTTGGTTTGGCCTGCGTGCCTTATCCATCGTATCTTTTCCATCCCAGTGCGCATTGCATTGTAATTTGCATGCATTCATTGTATCACCTTCCATTTATGGCTTGCGCCTTTCCATGTTGAGCTTGGTCCGGTATGTGCCCATATTTCTCGTGTCGAAGCATAGTTCAGTGGACCGTTCTATGTTAGACGTGGCTTGTATGCGTACATGCTTTGCCTAGGCAAGATTTGGTTTGGCCCGCGTGCCATATCCATTGCCATTTCCCCAGCATTTTTATTATATATTACATTGTAGTGTAATTATTGCATCCAGCATTAGGAACGTAGTGCTTTTCCCAACGGGTCGTTTCCCTACCTTTGTCATTCCCCCCAATACTTGTTCTTGTGTCCGTCTACATTACTCATAGTTCTGTTGACCGTTCTATGGTAGACGGACTTGTTACCTCCATTGATCTATTTGACATAGGTGTGGTTTCGAACCGCTCATGATTGGATCATGATTCAATTGCATTGCATTTTCATTTGTATTGTTCATACATAGTTTTGTATATATTACATATCATTTTGCATTCATTTTTGCATTGTCATGCATGTTGCTAATAACATTGTACCTGTTAAGTTTGCTTTCTTTGCAGGCACGATATTGTATGTACGGTTCATTTGAGGCTGGCGCAACCAGACGAACCAGACAGGTATTGTATCCTCCGCGTGAGACATTTCGAGAATTGCATAATTCTCTTACATCTTTTCTGCATTGTAGTGTAGTTTGGTGTATGTTAGCTTAAAACTGTCGCATGTTATGCTTCGTTACAGCTTTCTTTGCATGATTATAAGTTATGTCCGGCTCCGTGCATTATCTTGCATCTTGCCCCCGCCTTCGGGCGCATATCTTGTTTGTCTTGCATGATTGTCTGAGTCTTCGGCCTTGTCAAAAATGGGTCATCTCTGGGCTTTGACATTCACTCCCGTCATTGTTATGACTTTTGAGTTCTGTCAAAGAGGGGCAACTGTAGACACCCCATTTTTGACCGTCCTCAAGACTTGGATGTCACCATTGGAACACTTGGTGATTACCCTTGTTTGTGTTCGTCTTGAGTTCCCGGAGGTCTTGGTTGCGCGCCTCGCCTCAGGATCTCTCGACTCGACCGTGTTGTGTCTGGTTTTGCACCAAACACTTGTGTTTTGCCTTGGAGGGGTAGGAAATGCCTTGTGAGGCATCCTCACACATCACCGGCCATGGCTTGAAGGCACCGGCCAGTGATTTTATGCCATCAGCAATGTATATTGCCGGTCGGCACTCTTTGTTGCCGGTCGGCCCTTTATTTTTCCAAAATGGAAATTTTGAATGGCCGATCACTGTTCATCTACTTTTAGTAGATATTTTGTGCCAGCTGTGATAGCTGGCACCCACTCTGTTCCCCTCCATACACGTGTATGGAGGGATTTCCCTCTTGGATGGCTTGTTTTGGAAGCCTTACAAGAGGGAGTTGCCTATAAGAAGAGGGCTCCTCTCTTGGCATTAGGGTTACAAAAAATTCCAGAGGGAGTTCTAGATTAGGGTTAGGGTTGATACATATTTCCTATCTCTACATCTCTCTCTTGTGTGTGTCTAGTGTGTGTTTGTCCATACTATTGCACACAAACACATAGTGTTACACCTTCTCTTGGTTGTTGAGGGACCAGAGGGTTGTTCTTCGTGTTCTTGACTGGATTTGAGCTCAAGGAGGCAACAAGATCACCATTTGTGAAGGAGGACTTCAAGGGTAAGAAACTAGCCCTTTTCACCCCATTTTTGCACACCACTTTTACCTATCTTGCAACTGTTTTTTGGCTTTGCATATAATACATAAAAGTTCTGTTTTTAAGGCCTCTAAATAGTTTGTTAAGAGTGTTTTAAGCTTTGGGGTTGTTTGACCCCTCTTAAGCCTTGTTTGGCCCTTGTTTTGTGCTATTTTGTGTGAGCTCCAGGACTTTGATGTTTGGGCCTCCTCACCACAGTGGTAAGGATGGTGCCTTGAGGTCCCAAGAAGGAGAGGGCCACCCCCTCTCCTTGTTGTCCTTGAAAAGGACCATTTTTGCCCCTTGAGGGAGCACCTAGCTTAGGCTCTTGTTGACCATGCCTTAGCTGTTATTTATGCTTATTTTGCCATGAAATAGCAATGTTTTAAGTTGGTTTTGGTACACCATGCTTGCTTAGCATACATGCCTTGTAATGCCATTTTGTTGCCTTAACATGCCTTAGGTTGTAAACCATTGTTCTAGCTTGTTTTAGGCTTGGCTTTGTGAAGCTTTCATGTTTATTTTGCCATGATTAAGGTCTGTCCTTAGTTGTTTGGGTTGACTTTGGCATGCATTGTATAGCCCCTTTGCATTTTGGCTTGTTGGCCTTAAGGGTGTGAGTGTATAGCATGCACTACTTGCTTTGATTTAGTGGGTTGGAACCACTTGTCATGTTATTTCAGTCCTTGTGGCATGTCTATATGCTTGCATTTGATATCCCTTTAATATGTTAAAAGGTTGTTGTCTTATGCTCCTTGTTTGGGCCCTTGTGCATGCTTCCATACTTAAGCCATTTAGATGCCATTTAGGTGGGTTTTGAGGCTCATTTTAGCATGTCACATCTCTATTTTCAGTCACTTAATTCATGCCATGTGTGGTTGCACTAAGTGTAGTTCAATGCTTCTTTGGTGAGCCTTAGGCTTTAGATCATTTGTTGTATGCTATGCTTGTCTTGTTTGCTTGTTTTGGCACCATCATTAACATGATTTTCAGAGCTTACATTGCATGCCATATGCCCATGTTGTTCCTCTTTTAAGTGTGCTTAAAAGTTGTCTCTATGTGCCTAAGTGTCGGACCTTGCATGCATGCCTATTTGTATGTGTTTTGGCTTCCATTCTTGAGCATGTTGGCCACTGATTTGGGCCTATTTGAGAGCTGCCCATTTTGGTTTAAGACCATTCCCACATGTCGTTGTATGCTCATCCATCTTGCATGCTCGTTAGTTTGCATAACTTGCATGCTTGTATGTTTACATTGCTTGTTCACATGCTCATATTGCGTGCTTAGCTTCCATGCCTAGGTTGCATAACATTAAGCATACATCTCTTGCCTCTTGAATTGATTGTGATGGAGGTTGGGGCCCATTGTTTGTTTTGTGCATTGCATTTGAAATCAACATGCATAACTTGGTCTCTTGGGCCATCATGCATTGAAATGCGCGATTGATGGTCCGAGAACCAAGGACCATGTCCCTTTGAGTCATAAACATGATAAGGGATATAGTCGGTGCATACATTGCTTGAATTACATTGCCATGCAAAGCCCTGTCCTCTGCTGCTGTCAAACAGATTCTGCAGGAACTTTTTACCGATCGACTGCACAGAGTGCCGACCGGCAATCCATATGTGGCCGATGGATTCATTTTTGGCTGATCGACACCAAATCACAGCCGATGATGATTCCCTCTGGCCGGTGGCATTACCCAACATCCAGTGAGCACATCCTGAGACTTTGGCAGTCTTTAGAGAAGTAGAGCAGGGAAAACAGAGGCAGCTTGTGCATGGCAGTGGACTTCCGAGCAAGACCCTAGCACGCGTGCATTAAGCCCTCTTCCCGAGGCCTTCTTTTTCTTGCTTTCTTAAATTAATTAATTTGTTTAATTAATTTAGTTGGTCTGTAATAATCAATTAGCTAGGATAGTTAATTCATTATCCGAATTGTATTATTCTTTTGGTCCCTCCAAGCGAGGGCGAATTTGTAATAAGTGTGGGTGAGTGTGTGCATGTCTTCCAACCCCCACTTCTTTCTCCCTTTTACTTACCTGCTTTGATGGTTAGTAATAGGTCATGTTTAATTTAGCATACCTTATGCTATGCATGCGTGCATCATTCATCAGTATTGCATGCACCGGGCTCGACGCATCACGCTAACTGCATTAGTATTTCAAATCTAACTTGAATATATGCTACTTGTGCATTTTCACATGTCATTCATAGACCAACCGAGCCTACTCTAGTGACATTCCGTATGCGTTGCATTAGACATTTAAACATGGACTTGGATAATGTATTGATTGCTAACGGGTTCTTTGTTTTGGCACAGAGTACGATGTAAGTATTTATGCTTTAGCATCCTTGCATGCGTGTGAGTGTTGCCATGATAGCATGATTACCATGAGGCTAGCTGCTTATGTGATATAAATGCTTGAATGCCTGTGGGTGAAGGTTGGATTTTCTGAGTTGGAATAGCTCATTGAAATCCGTGTTTTAGCCTACTTGCGAGTAGCAAAATCCGAAACATTTTTCCAAAACAAACGGATATGCAATGCTTATTCCCAAATTAGGCAATCTAGCCTATACTTTTGTGCTGTGCGCATAACATAGTAATTCTAGGCTAATAATCAGGACAAGAACACATAATGCTTTCAAAACAAGATATCACGGTTAGTGGAGGCTGATCTTTGATCGGGCGAGAGGGGGTGCTCATAGCTGACCTTCCCCAATCGTACCCAAGTTCCCGTGCCGAGGCAACTTTGGTGATGACGGACACGTGGCCTTTGGCACCGAGTCAGGGTTTCCTAAATTCCCTAAAATAAAATATTTAGGTGGCGACTCTCTATCTGGCAAAGCAGTCCATGTTTGGCACTTCTATCAAAAATCTGTTTTCTCAGAACGATTTGCCAGATTTGGACTCTTTGGTTCAGATTAAGAACCGTGACACAAATCGAGTCCGAACTGTAGTGGGGTCCCTCGCGGACGTGTTACACCATGCTGGAATCATGAAAGGAGGAAGAACACACGCTAACCATGTTGAAATCGTGAGAAGAGGAACACACTCAATCCATGCTGAAATCATAAGAGGAAGAAGAGAGTTTTAATCAAACAATGAGACCTAGATCATACCTTAATACGAAATAGGGGATTAATTTCAACTGGTTAAAAGGGAAATAAAATGGGTCTTAACCAACAAGAGAGACCTAGATCGTACCGCAATACGAAATAGGGAATGGTTTTCAACCGTGTAAAGGATGAAAGGGTATATCCAAAAATTTTGAAGTGATGTGAATGGATTGTAACCATGCATGACAAATATAATAGACAATGCAAGTGTGATAGTGGATGCGAAAACATGAAAGGGAAATGTAAGACAAACAATATGCAATGATGGATGGATGCACAATAGTAACATGATGAATGCACAACAGATGAATACAAAAATGTTTTTATTTTTTTTATTTTTCAAAATTTTCACTTTTTTTTTTCCTGAAATTTTTCTTTTTAATATTTTTTGAAAATTTCCTCTTTTTTTTTTTTTGAATTTTTTTGATTTTCTTTAAAAATTTCCTTTTGAATTTCTTTTTGAATTTTTTTTTCTTTCTTTTTTTTTTGATTTTTTTTTTGACAATTTCTTTTTGAATTATTTTTTTTTTGGGGAAATTTTCTATATATACCATATATACATATACGGATACAAAATACAAAATACGGATACAAAAAAATATAAAATATGTATTACATACATATACATATATACATACAAAATATGTACATGTACGGATACATGCATATATACACATACATACACATATACGAGCTATATATACGGACATAATATATACATATACGTATATGCACACAGATATACAAATACAGATACACAGTCAAAATATATACAAACAATGTACATATATATACAAATACGTTGTACATATATATATATATATATATATATATATATAGACCTCTCTTTTTCTCTCTCTCTCTCTCTCTCTCTCTCTCTCTCTTTCTCTCTCTTTCTCTCTCTTTCTCTCTTTTGTTTATGTTTTTCACTCTCTCTCTCTCTCTACTCCGTTCGTCTTCGTCAAGTGTTGTATCCAGCACTCATTTTCAACAATCATGGCATGCCTGACCAACCGCAGCTGGACGACCCCCGTTTGTCAAAGATTACCTCGACAATCTGCTCTTCTTTGGATTCTTCTTCTTTTTCGTCTTCTTCTTAAATGAGGCATGCGAGAGATAGAGAAAAAAGCTACAAAATGCCCCCGTTGCCATTCCTTTACCAATTTCCCTTTGAAGGTAGTACACTCCCCTATCGTGGCTTCTTCTCGTCGTTCCCTCACTCTCTTCCCCGACCTTAACACTCCCCCGATTAACAATGCTGAGGCTAGTTCCTCTGAGCCTTGGCAGAGTGCCCCTACCTTTGCCCTTATTCTCAATTATCTTGAGCTGTCAATTGAGTAAACAATGGCAATGCAATATGATATTAATGACAATCACTTCACTTTGAAGTCCTGTATAGAGAAAGTGACTACGGTCTCCAATTTGTCCCACCTGTTGCAGAACAGGACAAGTAGTACACCGGTTAAATGCCTAACCCTCTCTACGCTAGAGTATGTACAAGGATGCTCAAGCAGAGATTAGCACACTGAAGAAGCAAAACAAGGAGCTGAAATGACAGACAACCTTTGCGGAGGTCCTTCGTACTCCAGATTTGATGGCCGATAGGGAGTGATTTCTTTCGAGAGCTCTGCCAATGTTGAGGCAGAGTCTTCAAAGCTTCTTGAGAGTGATGTTGTTTAAAGGCAATCGTTGGTAGAGTCGAGCGATGAAATTGTCTGCCAATGAAGTTTATTTGTAATCTTCGATGCCAAGCTACTGCCAGAAAACTGAGAAAATTGTTCTCTTTATATTTTTACTTCCTTTTCTTTTTCTCTTTTTTTTCTTTGTTCTTATTTTGTTTTTTTTTTCTTCATTTTTTCTTAGGAAGGAGCACTAATGCTTCAGAATTTCCTTTTTTGTTTCGATACATTTTTTTTTCTTTTTTTTGCTTCACCCTAAAGTTTAGTAAAATGAGTTTCTTTGTTTGCACCTCATATTGTGAATGACACAGCACTTAAGCTTGAAAATATTTTGTTTTGAATTTGAATTTGAAAATGGTTGAATTTTAAGGAATTCTGAACTAGACACCAAGCCCTCAACTAACCAAAAATCAAAGAATGACTCAATGAAAGAAAAACAAAGCAAAAACAATTCAAACACACATATTTACACTTACTAGAATGAAAGACACTCAAAACGCGACTTGAAAGGACACACCATTGAGCCTAAGCAACTTCTGTAGTTTTCCATTCAAGATTCATAAATTGGTCAGCTGGCTAATTGATTGGCCGGCCGGCTAATTTGTTGTTCAACTAGCTGAAGAATTGACGGGCTAACTGATTTATGAATCCCCTAGCTGAACGAGCTAACGGACTGGTTGGACAATTGGCTGGTTTCAATGCTGGCGCAGTTAGAAACACCACAAATGCGACGAATGCGGGTGCTGTTTAGAAAATCGCAGGCATGATACATTTTCAGAGACAACTATTACGCAGTTTCGGGCGAGTGAGTTGACAATGGAAACCGTCGAGAGTACGGGGGAGAAGGCAGAAAATCTGACTTGACGGTGCCCCTAGTTCATTGCTTTGACTGTTTTTTCTGGTTTTCCGTTAAAAAGATTTTGACCAACATGAGAGTTAGATTAACATGCTTGTTTCACTCTCTATTTTGAAATCATGTAAGTCAAGTTGTGAGCACTCAAAATTTTATTTTTTTGGGTCCAAGAAATGATCTAATTTTGGAAAAATGGAATAATTTTTAAGAAAATCAATCAACTTCATTAAAAGTCCTCCAAATCTGTTTTCACAAATGGCCATTACTCAACCAACATCAAACTAACCCTTGAGATGCACAACCTCAAATTAGATAACCCAAGCAAGATCTGTCTTGCAGCTGAATCTGAATAGGAGAACCGAATTGAATGGAGATGAGCGAATTGAACATATAAGGATAAACTAATCAAATATAGATGAGACAAGCTGTAGACACCCCATTTTTGACCGTCCTCCAGACTTGGATGTCACCATTTGAACATTCGGTGATTATCCATGTTTGTGTTCGTTTGGAGTTCCCGGAGGTCTCGGCTCGCGCGCCTTGCCTCAAGATCTCCGAACATGACTGTTTAGTGTCTAGTTTCACACCAAACACTTGTGTTTTTCCTTGGAAGGGCAGGGTAGGGCTTGTAGACCATCCCCACCCACCACCGACAGTGGCTAGAGGCCACCGGCTGGTTTTTACTGCCACCTGCAATGTATATTGCCGGCCGGCACTATTTGTTGCCGGTCAGCATTATTTAGTGCCAGCCGGCACTCTTTTTTGCCAAGATGGCATTTTTGGCCGGCCGACTACTGTGCATCTGCTTTTGCAGATATTTTAAGACAGCTGTCTTGCTTTTTGCTCCCCTCCATACACGTGTATGGAGTGATCTCCCTCTTATGAAGCTTGTCTTGTAAGCTTTACAAGACAAGAAGTTCCATA
>NW_021027507.1:639635-688438 GCF_004153795.1 Camellia sinensis
AAGGTATAACAAGGCATTACATGGCAACTATGCTAAGCATGCATGGAGTACCAAAACCAAGTAAAACAGAGGCATAACATGACATATTAAGCATAAAAAGCAGCCAAGTCATGGTCAATACACCCTCAAACATAATGCTCTCTCAAGAGGCCAAAACATGCCCTTTTCAAGGACAATAAGGAGAGGGGGTGGCCTCTCCTTCTTGGGACTTCAAGGCATCACCTTCACCACTGAAATCGCTCAAGATTTCAGTGGTGAAGAGACCCAACACCAAAATCCCGGAGTTCACACAAGGGCACAAAATGAGGCCTTTCAAGGCCTAAGGGTATTCAAACTTACCCAAACCGAAAACACTCTTAACAAACAACCAAGAGGGTCTAAAAACAGAACTTTTTTGTGTTATACAATAAGCACGAAAACAGCTCTAAGATAGGTAGAAAATCAATGCAAAAATGGGGAATAAAGGTGTAAGTTTCTTACCCTTGATGACCTCTTCAACAATGATGCTCCAATGGCCTTCCTTGGCTTGAATCCAAACCAAAACTATCATGTCCTTAGAACCTCAGTTCCAAGAGGAAGGTGAAACACTAGGTGCTTTTGTGCAATAGTATGGACTAAACACAACACAAGAGCACAAAAGAGAGGGAAAGAGAGAGGGAATGTGTATCTAACCCTAACCCTAGAACTCAAACCCTAACAATGGCTGTCTAAGCTCTCAAAATATCTTAAGTGTCTAACCTCCTAAGCCAAGAGACCAACCCCTCCCTTTATGGCACTTCCATTCGCTTTGTGTATCAATCACACACTCTCACTTTGTGTATCTATCACACTTTGTTTCACTTTGTGTATCTATCACACTTTGTTTCACTTTGTGTATCTATCACACTTTGTTTCACTTTGTGTATCTATCACACTTTGTTTCACTTTGTGTATCTATCACACTTTGTTTCACTTTGTGTATCTATCACACTTTGTTTCACTTTGTGTATCTATCACACTTTGTTTCACTTTGTGTATCTATCACACTTTGTTTCACTTTGTGTATCTATCACACTTTGTTTCACTTTGTGTATCTATCACACTTTGTTTCACTTTGTGTATCTATCACACTTTGTTTCACTTTGTGTATCTATCACACTTTGTTTCACTTTGTGTATCTATCACACTTTGTTTCACTTTGTGTATCTATCACACTTTGTTTCACTTTGTGTATCTATCACACTTTGTTTCACTTTGTGTATCTATCACACTTTGTTTCACTTTGTGTATCTATCACACTTTGTTTCACTTTGTGTATCTATCACACTTTGTTTCACTTTGTGTATCTATCACACTTTGTTTCACTTTGTGTATCTATCACACTTTGTTTCACTTTGTGTATCTATCACACTTTGTTTCACTTTGTGTATCTATCACACTTTGTTTCACTTTGTGTATCTATCACACTTTGTTTCACTTTGTGTATCTATCACACTTTGTTTCACTTTGTGTATCTATCACACTTTGTTTCACTTTGTGTATCTATCACACTTTGTTTCACTTTGTGTATCTATCACACTTTGTTTCACTTTGTGTATCTATCACACTTTGTTTCACTTTGTGTATCTATCACACTTTGTTTCACTTTGTGTATCTATCACACTTTGTTTCACTTTGTGTATCTATCACACTTTGTTTCACTTTGTGTATCTATCACACTTTGTTTCACTTTGTGTATCTATCACACTTTGTTTCACTTTGTGTATCTATCACACTTTGTTTCACTTTGTGTATCTATCACACTTTGTTTCACTTTGTGTATCTATCACACTTTGTTTCACTTTGTGTATCTATCACACTTTGTTTCACTTTGTGTATCTATCACACTTTGTTTCACTTTGTGTATCTATCACACTTTGTTTCACTTTGTGTATCTATCACACTTTGTTTCACTTTGTGTATCTATCACACTTTGTTTCACTTTGTGTATCTATCACACATGTTCAAGGTTGGATTTGTTTGAGTTGGAATTGCAAATGTATTGCCATGTTTTAGCCTACTTGCGAGTAGCAAATTCCAAAGCGCTTTTCAAAACCGAACGGATGTGCAATGTTTATTTCCAAATTAGGCAATCTAGTCTATACTTGTTTGCTGCGCGCATTACATAGTAATTCCAGGCTAATAATTGGAATAAGAACACATATTGTTTTCAAAATCGGATATCATGGTTAGTAGAGGCCGGTCTTCGGACCGGGCGAAAGGGGGTGCTCATAGCTGACCTTCCCCGATCGTACCCAAGCTCCCGAGCCGAGACAACTCCGGTGATGACGGACATGTGGCCTTCGGCACCGAGTCAGGGTTTCCTAAATTTCCCCATTTTAAAAATATTTAGGTGGCGACTCTGTATCTGGCAAAGCTGTCCATGTTTGGCACTACTTTTTCAAAAATCTGTTTCTCAAAACGATTTGCCAGATTTGGACTCATTGGTTCAGATTAAGAACCGCGACAACAAAAATCGCGAGTCCGAACTATAGTAGCACGAGGCCCTCCGCGGGCGCACCTACACAAGCAAGTTGAAAATGGTTGGGGCCGAACTTCAAGATGAAACTAGCTACGTATCCCAAAGATAAGAATCACACCTTACGCAGGTTACGGGTAAGGCTCACTTAGGTAATAACACTCTTCTTTTGTGCTCTAACTTTCGCCAAAGCCGCCCTTGTAGGTTTTCGACCTTGCGAGCATTTCTCATTTTTTTCATTTTTTAATTTTTTTAATTTTTCATTCTTTTCATTAAATTTTTTATTTTTTATTTTTATGGTTTAATTTTTGTGTAAGTCGTCCTTTCGGGTTTTAGGCCCAACGAGCCTCTCAAGGATACCTTTATAGCTTGTCCATGTCGATTGTTTGTGAGATCTCTAAGTCATCTAAATCCATGAGAATGGTTGCTACATTTGAACAGATACACTTGATGATGTCAGGACCCGTCCAATTGGGTTTGAATTTTGCCCCCAGTGCCATGAATAGGAACCTGATTGTCCTTTAGTAAATAATCTCTTCTAAGATTTCAAAATTTGACTTTCTTTCCGGTATCCATTGGCTTGAGAAATGACCCGATTTGAATCTTCGATCACAGCCAACCTTTTTACCCCTAGTTCGAGGGTTGCTTCCAATCCGGCTATGCAAGCCTTATACTCTGGTTGATTATCGAACACTATGAATCAAGGTTTGAAAGCTAAGGGGTGGTCTCAATGTCGAGAGTGATCCTACGTTTTACAATTTCAAGATCAGTTCTTCCAGGGATGCCTTTGCAGGATCATGCAAAAACATTTATTTTTGAAATCTTTTAATAAAATGATTAGTCGCTTGTGCTACTTTGAAGACAGTGTAGAACCAATTTGGACTGAGTCAGGATCCTTCTCAATGCCCACATTAATTGAAATGATCACGTCTATAAGGGTTTTAGCATGCCTTTTTTCCTCTTAGTCGATCAAATTTTGCAAATCTTAGGGACTTCCTTCCTCTTTGTTTTTATCAAAGTTCTGGAAAAAGTTTTGAAAATTTTGGTCAATGCAATGATTTACAAGCACAGAGAAGTAGGTGAAAATTATTGCATTTTCAATTAGAACTTCCAGCTCAATGGTCAAAACATACTCAAAGGAAAGAATGAAAAGATAGACACAGAAGAGGACGGTGATGTCCGGATTATCACTCCTAAAATCACCAAACATAGATGTGCTAGAATAACTCGAGCTTGATCCCTACTCTACAAACTTTTTGAAATCAAACTTAAACTCAACACTTAATTCAAAACTCAGAATAAAACCATTCTCAAATTACTAGTTAAAGTGTGGGTCGCCGCATTTAGAATTAAGCTCGTGCAATCAGCAGGTGATCACTCCTCAATCACAGAAATGGTTGGATATCCAACAAATTCTATTTATTTACAATGGTAGACTTTGTGGGATGTCAAACTTTTCTGAAGCTATGGTGCTACAACAACTCAGCAAAACCAAACACAAAACCCCCAATCAAAATTTCGGCAACACTTCGACTCAATGCACACAACTGATCATTATATGCCCCACCGAAAAAACTAAACCTCACAAACTGACATGCCTGGACCCCTGTTCAGAATTGAGAACCCCAGATCTAAAATTACACATTGCAGGAAAAAGAACACGCACCCCTATGGTGGGTAGGGTTATCATGTCCTAGCTTTGAAATGATCTAGGGTTTTACTATTCACACAAATAGCATCATACAATCTAGAATGGGGTAGCATCATGTCGTAATGTTGGAAGTTGCTAGAGCTTACTATATGCACTAGCTCAGTTTGGTCAAAAAGGTTACCTCAGCAGGATACCGATATTCCTGCCCAATCAGGTGGATCAAGCGGTATGTGGTGTTTCTCATTCCACGGCTTGTGCTCTGACCATATTAGAGCCCATGTTTGTCTATCTGTCTGAAGCCGAATAGTCGTCCTGGATAACAAGTGGCGAGCATGGGACTTAAGCGCACCATGCATGCAATGTAATGAATATATATTTGAAAAAAAAAAAAAAAAAAAACATATCATAGATTTCAAGTCAAGGTTTCTTAATATCCCCAGAAGAGTCACCATAAACTATAACACCACCTGGGGGTACCCGCGTGCGTTAAGCAGTTTAGACTCTCGGTCTCTTTGATCTACTGTCATGAGTGCAATGTGAAACGTAGACAAGAGTCCACATTTGGCAACTTTTAGAAAATCCATTTTATTACAAAAATATTTGTCAGAAATGCACTGCGTCATCAGATCTTAGAGTCACCACCTAATATTTATTTTGGGAGAATTAGAAAACCCATGACTCGTGCCTAGGCCATTGTTCGTCGTAACTAAGGATGCTTAGCTCAAAACCATAGGTATGAAGGGGGAAGGCCATTAATTGAGCACGCATTCTTACCCGATCAAAAGATCGACCATTACTAAACCATGATATGATTTCATTAGCTTCATACGTTCATATTCCAATTATTAATAATCAATCCTAAAAATTACTATGTGAAGAAAACAAATATAGACTATGCCGTTCATTTTGGAATAGTTTGATTTTATTATTTTGAAAATGTTTTGCATAATGCAATTATGAAAATCAAATTTATTCCAAATTAAATAACATAACCTTCACCCACTGGTATTTATAGATTTATATCAAATAAGCACATAGCCACATGGTAGGATGTAAAGATGGTAAGAAAATTATACACAGGCGGGATGATGAAGCACAAAAACTTACATATTTACTAGCATCCTGCAAATAGGCACAAAAAGAAAACTAGTAAACATGCATGATCTTATATACAAGATCATAATGCAATTCACTCATGAAATGCAACTACAGATCCAGCTTTTAATATATGACATGTGAATCATCTCAAAACATGAGGTAGCGCATAAAATCACATAATAATCGATTAAACCCACAAATGCAAATTTAGTTGGCTCTTTAGGCATAAGACATGGATGCAAGGCATGGATATGATGACAAGCATAAGATATTACATATTTGCAGATAGGGAAAACAATTGAAAGAATGTGATAGAAAGAAGCGAAGATGGGGAATTATTACATTGCTTTGAAATATTACAAATCTGAATATGGAGGAGAGGAAAATTATTACAACAAAATTAAAAACCTCACATACACTCTCTAATTAAAAGAAAAACAATAAAAATAAAAGCTACAGGGGGCCTACGAGACAGTTCGAAAATGTTCTACTCATTGTTGTAGGCTGTTGGGTTCTGTCCAGGAGAATACTAACTAGCCGACCAAAAGATGAGTTGGCCGGCCAGCCAAAAAAGTGGCCCGGCCAATAAGGCCAGACTAAACTCTGTTTTGCTTCAAACACAAAAACAATAAATGGAAAATATGCAAGTGGCTCAACTAACCACTTCTAGTTTGCTTAAAATAGGTTTATAACATGAAATCAAAGCAAGAAAAGCAATAGAAAGAAAATGCAAGAAAGTACAAGAAAATAGAAAGTGTGCAAAATTTACCTTCCAAGGATTTCATTTTCAAACTTTATTTTGATCACCCTCAAGCTTAGGGAGTATGGTCTCAATTCTCAGGTTGAAAATTCAAAATTCAAGTTGGAGTGGTGTTTTCGGGCTATTTAACAGTGTGTATGGGGAAGAGTTATATAACTCTGTTTTTCTCTCAATTTCAAGAGCACTCACTCTCTTTTGAATTAAAGCTCAAGAATATCACTCTTACAGAATTTGTAGGCTTGGTTTGATATCTTGAAAGATGGTATATTAGTGTGTATGGAAGTGTTTGCTCAAAACTTAGGCTTTTCTCTTTTTCTCTCTAACTCCCTCTTTTCTCTCTCAATTCAATTCATCTTCCTCTTATATTCTGATCCTTTCTATCTCTATAAGCAATTAAGGAAGGAACCTAAGTCAAGAAGGTGGGAGACAAGATTAATGGAGTTATAAGGGTGGCTGAAAATGAATTCAACCTTATGGAAGAGGACAATCAGCCTTTTGACAACGGAGGCAAAGGGAGAATAATGAAGGGGGCCTAGATACACCTTGTGCATGAATATAAAAAAAAAAAATCTGAAATGGGCATAACCTACACACTATAGACACCCTATTTTTGACCGACCTCAAGACTTAGAAGTCATCATTTGTGCACTCAATGATTACAATTTTATTTGTTTGCTTTGAGTGCTCGAATTCCTCGGCGGAATGCCTTGTCATTGAGCCTTTAAAGCTTGTCCGTTTTGTGCTTTGTTTTGGACCAAAACCTTGTTCTTTGAAGCCTTAAACTTGTGGTGACCTGTCAGCCACCACCATAGGCTGTCGGCCATAGCTCATGGTTGTCAGCCATTGGTGTGGCCGATCGGCCATCAGTGGTGGCTGGTCAGCTACAAGTGTCTTTTTTTAGATATTTGTTGACAGTTGTGACAGCGGTTAGCACACTGAGCTGCATCTCCCTATACATGTATGGTAGGATGTTCCTAAGCTCAAGGCTTGTTTTTCTATATATAAGGGGGTTCCTCCCTTATTTTTGAGGGTTAGAAAATTTGGAACCAAATTCTTTCTCCCTCTAGACTTTTCTCTCTTTCTCTCTCTCTGTCTCTGTCTCTCTCTCTTGTAATTTTATACACATTTGCTCACAAATCCTACACTTTTGCCTTTACACCCTTGATAGAAGTTGCTAGTCCTTGGGCTGAGGTAGCTTGGGACTTGTTTTGAGCTCTAGGAGGAGGTTTTTGGCTTGGATTGTTGACCAAATTGTGTCTTGGCTTCAAGAGGTATAACACTCTCCTTTTATACTTGTTTTGCACACTTGCTTTGCCATCTTATTCAATTGTTTTGAGGTAGATTTTGAACTGTAAAAAGCTCTATTTTTATGGCTTAAAAGTGTTGGTTTGAGACCATTTTCAGTTAAGGGGTGGTTCACCCTTCTTGCTTATTTGTTTGTAAAGTTTTTGTGCCTTTGTTCATAATTTTCAAACCAACTTTTTTGGGCCTTTTAACCACTGAATTTCAGAGGTTTTTCTGTGGAAAAAAACTCATTTTGTAGTCCGAAATTGGAGGGGTTAGCCTCCCCTTCTTGTGTCTTGTTTACATGCCTAGTTAGCCCCATGCATTAGCTTAATGTTTTAGCTTTTTATGGCTCAAGTCCAGCATGTTTTACACTCTATTTTGAACTATTTTGCCACTATTTTGGCTGTTTGGTGCCTTTTGAGTCTTGTGTTGCATAGTTGTAGTGTAAGTCCTTTCACTACCTTGGTGTTTTAAGACTTTAACAACCATTGGTTTGAGTTGATTGCATGTTTTAGTGCTTTTTCTCACCTAATTTCAGCACTTATAATCTCTGCAATCTCCCTCATTTCTCACTTTTTCATTTGCTTTGAGGGTTATTTCAACCCTAGGGTTGTTTAAGCTTGAGATGGAGGCTCATGCTTAATGGTTTAATCCTCCTTTGAGGGTTCATTACCAACGACATGGAGCTTCTCTCATGCCTTAAACTATCTCTTGGTTGACACTTCTTCACCTTAGAAGACACTCACCAATGGAATAATTGATTAAAGAATGATTTGGTAATTAAAATGTGTAAACAAAATTGGCAAGTAAAAGTGGCAAGATAAGCACTTTTTTGTGTTGCATTGCATGTGTTCAAATCGGACGTTAGTTCGAACAAAAGGAAAATGGAACATTACATACTCAAAAGTGATGAAATGTGCCATTTTCCTAGGTCCCCATTACCCTTGATCATGCATGATCGGGTGATGGTCATTTGAGTCTTGTTTTGCATTCATTAAACTTGTACAAACTTGGTTCTTTGGCCATCATGCAATGAAATTTCTTGGTTGATGGTTTGAGAGCCAAGAGTATCACTCATTTGAACTTGTTTGACGATAAGGAGGGAAACAGTACAAACAAACCTTCAAAAAGTACACTGTTTTGCTCTCTGTTGCAGCAAGGAAGTCCAAGCCAGTGGTGGCCAACGGCCACCATCAGTAGTCAACTGGCCACTATTGTTGGCCGACCGACCACCATCAGTAGCCGACCGGCCCCCCTGTCGGCCACCAATGCAAATTCAACAGTGTGCTCCTAAGACAAAACAGAGTTGATCTGGAGAAAGAGAAAGCGTAAGTGCTTTTGTGCAATAGAGGCTTGCAGCAGCAAAGCAGTGGCCTTTCAGGTGAAAAATTAAGCATGCATGCATCCCTCGTTTGCCGTGGCCTTTTAGTTAATTTGTTTAGTTAATTAGTTGTAGCTAATGCTTGCAAGTGATGTGATTATTCAAGTAGATTAGTTTATTAGTTAATGCTGTAATTAATTAGCTTAGTTACTTTGTAATTAATTAGTTAAGTATTTAGCTAATTAGCTTGCTTTGTAATATTTAATTAACTTTGATAGTTAATTATTTATTTGTTTTACTTAATTAGCTTAGAATAGTTAGTTAATCCTTTTAAGTGTTGTAATAGTTAGCTTAATTAGCCTAGTTAGCTAGTTAGCTTTTATTCATTCGGACCCTCCTTCGTGAGGGCGTAATGTTGTAATAAGTGTGCATGCGTGTGCGTATGTCTTCCAACCCCACGTCTTTCTCCCTTTTATTTAATTGCTTTTGATGGTTAGATTAGGAGCATTTTTCAATTAGCATACCTTATGCTTGCATTCATTCATTTATCTTACATGCACTGAGGCTCGACGCATCATTCAAACTGCATTGCCATTTCAATATCGTATTTGAATACGTGTTTAATTGCATGTTGTTTAAATTGCTTCATATGCCATATTAGTAGCCGAGCCTATTAATTTCATATTGTATGTATTGCATTAGGCATCTTGTATAGATAGGAATCATGCATTATTTTTACTAACTCATATTTTCTTGGCTTGGAGTACTAGGTGAGTTTTTATGCTTTAGCATATTTGCATGAGTGTGAATGTTGCCATGATTAACATGCTTGCCATGAGTCTATGTGCTTAAATGCTAAACTGCTTGAATGCCTGTGGTTGAAGGCTTGTTGTTTGAATTGGAACGATTCAACAATGTGTGCTTTAAGCCCACTTTGTTGAGTGGCAAATTATGTTTTCAGCCCATTATGTTTGGTGGCAAATCTGCAATCTTTAAGCCCACTTAAGCTGGTAAATTCAAACCATTTTCGTAAACAAACATGAGTTGAATTGTTCTAAATTGAGCAAACTAGTCTATACTCGTTTGTGCGCATCACATAGTAAAACTTGTTTAATAACCAGAATAAGAACACATAATGTTTATAAAAATCATATCGTGATTAGCAGAGGCCGATCTTTGATCGGGCGAGCAGGGGTGCTCAATTCATGACCTTCCCCTCTCGTACCTAAGTTCCTGAGCCGAGGCAACTTTAGTGATGACGGACACATGGCCTTTGTTGTGAGTCATGGGCTTCCTAAATTTCCCCAAAATAAAAATATTTAGGTGGCGACTCTGTATCTGGCAAAGCAGTCCAATTTTGGCACTTTTTGATTCAAAATCAATTTTTCAAAACGATTTGTCGGATTTGGACTCTTTGGTATTTATCAGTTTCACATTGCACTTGTGAGATTAGATTTAGAACAACGAAAGTCTGAACTGTAGGGCTTTCTTTCAAACCTTCTGAAAGGGGGCACGAAAAAGGCGGGCCACAATTTCTGGCGACTATACTGGGGATTTAGGGAACTTGACTCGAACTTATGTTGTGACTTTTTATAGACGCTTATGTGTTTCTTTGCATTTGCATTTGAATTGGTGCACCTATGTCACAGTGTTTGCCATTTGCTATTCCTAAATGGTTTGCCGAAGGCTTGCTTGGAAAAGCTTGCCAAAAGGCTGACTGGTTGTGGGCTCTACCACGATGGGAACATAACCCCTGAATCTGGACTACCACTATACCATTTGATCCTCCTTTCACTTCTCGGTGTTAGGTGTGAGAGATATATTAGGTAGTCTTGCTGAGGTACCCTTTTTGACCAATCGGCCTAGTTGGATACTAAAAACCATAGAGGCTGTTCCAAACTAGAACATGTTGCTTACCCGGATGGAGGATTGTGTGAGCCACTTGTTGTGCATAGTGAAATCCTAACTCCTGACGAAACTAGGACAGGGTAACCTACCCCATCATAGGGGTGCTTTGACTCTCACTTAACTATTATGTGCTTTTAAAGTGAAACTCTACAGGAATGTATGTATCAGTTGCAAGTTTGGGCATCTATTTTGGGGCAAAAATTAGTGTTTAGTACAGTTCTCCAGCTTATGATTGCAAATGTTTTTTGTTTGTGTCTAAGCTAAGGTGTTGTGCGGTTTCTTATGTTTGTTTGCTTTTGCTTTACTTCTTTTTGGAAGGTAGTTTTTCACCATTGCTTCAGACGATTCTATTATCCCCCAAGCACTCTGGACCCACGTGAGAAGGATTTGTAGATTTGTGAATCTTGTCAGGGGATAGCTAGTGTTTGTTTCACTCCCATCGGTTACCAGACGGAGGAGGATAACGCAGAATTCAGCCATCCTGCAGTCAGGCCCTGTCTTCTACTTCTACTCCAAAAAAAGAGTATCTCGGCAAATCCGATCCCACCTCAGACCTACAAGGCACCAGTTTACCAAATGGAGGCGCCATTGGAATTCGAGGTTGACTCCACTACATTGAAGGTCAACAAGCAAGAAAAGCTCTTCAAGCGGGCGCAGGGCGTGAATTCAGTCCCTGACATTGAGGATGGATACACAGACTCCGTAGTGACTCTGCCGAACAGATTCAAGATGCCACATATAGACCGGTTTGACGGCTCTAAGGATCCTATGGTCCATCTACGTTTATTCTTTGATATCCTACGACCAATAGGTCTCACCAAACTTTAGAAGCTGTCGCTTTTTGGCTGGACCTTGCCAGGTATAGTGACCATCTGGTACAAAAAGTTGGAAGACTTTGTGAAATGGAATAGGGAAGAAATGGCCGAGGCCTTCATCGCGTAGTACTCCTACAATACCTAGATTAGGGTCACTACTCGGGATCTTGAAGCGACCCGTCAAGAGCCAAAGGAGGGCTTCTCGGACTTTGTGACTTGGTGGAGGGCTAAGGCCTCTATGATGACTATTCGGCCGTTTGAAAAGGACCAAATCAGAAAGGTGGTCCGTAACTTGCAAGGGAGATTGTTATAGAAGATGATAGTCTTGCCTTTGTTTACATTTGCTAAGCTCAATGAAATAGGGGTTCAAATTGAGGATGTGATGAAGCAGGGCCTGATAGACCATGTGAAGGAATAGCCCAAGAGGCCCTTTACACGCAGCTCTAATGCAAACACGAGTAGTAGCACTTCTGCACCGCCTTCAGATGTGAGTATGGTTACCACCACACCCAAGACTGCCAGCCCGTTTGCCAATCCATCCAACACAACTCCACAAACCTCAACTAGCTAGGCCCGATATCAAAGGGCCTTTACCCCGCTCCACATGCCTTTATCCAAAGCCTTAGGGGTCCTGATCAAAAAAGGGGCATCTTAAACTACTAGAGCCTCGCCATTTACCCGATCCTCTCCCCCCAAGACACAAGCTAGCCAAATACTGCGCTTTTCACCAACAGCACGGTCATGACACTGATCAATGCTATAGGCTGTGTCATGAGATTCAAGATCTCATTGACAACAAAGTGATAACACCTCCAAAAAAATCCAACATCACTACAAATCCTCTCCATCCACATAACCAAGTCCCTCCACTGTGACATATAATCCTCATCCACACACTGGCCGTCCCTTATGACCCCAGTATATACATCACCCTTTCCCATCTACGTAAGTCGGCATTGTTCATCCTTGAGAGCATAGACTTGTGCATGATGAGCACATCTTCACTTTAACTTGAACGAGTGGTGGTGACAGTGGAAGATAAAGGGAGGTCTGCTTTGGTGGAGAATATTAGTCTGTTGCCCAAGGGCTCTGAGGATTTATCTGAGGGGCTGTATAACCCATATTGCTATATCATGCCAATCGATCAAGCTAAATCAAAAGTGGTGTTGCCAGCTGGGATGGAGGTTTGTGTAGTTTGAGAAAATGGGCCAAGTTAGGGATTAAATGATCTAGCCAACCTAGAGGAGGATATAGACAATTTACAGTTCTTTGATGAGCAAGATCAAGGGGATGTGCATATTGATTGGTTCGATCTGAACGAGTCGACAAACAATTCTAGGTGGTTAAGTGATGAACCCGATATAGATGAGGTAACTCAATTGAAGCTGGAAGAATAGAAAGTGGGAACCATTGCAATGGCCAGAATGGCCGAAGACAAGGGAAAATTGCCAGAGAGCACCGATGTCAAGAATTTAGCTTAAGAATTGGGCGCCGTGAGCACTGCTGATACAGAGCAAGAGGCCTCATTGAAGTGGTTTGAAAAAGAAAGGGATCAAAACAAACAGGAAGTTGGAATAGCCCAACACCCTGCGGGGAATGTTTCGGCTGAGAGAACACTTAGACCAGAACCGAGCAATTACTTGTTGGTTGCTGAAGGTATATGGTGGGAAGATGATGATAAGCATCTTGCCCACACTGACGAGGATTGGGGTGAAGACCTTCCTGATAATACTTGGTATGTGGAAGAAGTTGACCATATGACAAGAAGTGGCCGATATTTTAAAACACCGTATCTGGACCAACCCGAGGCATCCGGGAAGGATAAAGAAGTTGAGAAACAGAAGGAAAAGCAGTTAGAGAAAGAAGCGGTGCTAAAACTGTTGAAGAAGATTCAAGCTGATATATCTATCTGGGGTTTGCTTATGGTTTCACGAGTGCACAGACAGATTGTACTGTCAGCCATGGATAAAGCTAAGTTGTCCATTGACACAACTAGTGAGATTAGTCTTCCCGTGAGGCGCTGCGCTAACTTTGACCTTTTCGAATGAGAAATTGCCACCAGAAGGCTCTGCACACAACAAACCTCTATACATATCCGTAGAGTGCCGAGAAAAGTGGATACCAATGGTATTGGTTGACACTCGGTTAGCAATCAACGTCTGCTTGTTGCGCAAAGCTTATGCCATCAGTTTGAAACTGGCCGATTTTGTGCCTACAGCCCAGGTGATCTAGGGGTATGACAATACAAGTAGAGAAGTGATGGGGACAATGTAGATTAGAGTACAGGTCAGTCCAGCTCAACAGGACATCGAGTTCCATGTCCTGGACGTCCCGGCCACTTTTAACCTACTACTTGGGCGACCCTGGCTGCACCAAGTGAAAGTTGTCTTTTCCACCCTCCACCAAATGCTGAAGTACCCCCCATAGAAAAGGGGTAGCCATAGTCTTTAGTAATTCATCTATACATCCTTTGCTAGAGGTCACTACACCTGTGCTGGAGATCGTGCATGGCGAAGATGATGTTTTCCTTTCTGGGTTTACCTTGGTTGAGGCCCGGATAGTTTAGAATATCTTGGCTGTTGATGAGGGTTTGTATGTCAGTGCTCAATCTATGTACTTCATGAACAAGCTCCAACACATGCCCAGAATGGGATTAGGGAGAAGCGGCCAGAAGGACGTCATCGCATTGTCCGATATGCCACATAACTCGTATACATTTGGTCTTGGCTATACGCACACCAAAGAGGACTAGGTGAGGAAAGGGAAAGAAATGACCAAAAGAACCAGAGCTAAGCAGACTGGAAAATGCTACCAGCACTGGCATGTCTCCTTTCGGATCCTCAGATCGACTCAGAGAGCTTGGGGGATAACCTGACCGTTTCCATGATCGGAGACCAACCGAGTGCGAACCCTTCTAGTAGTATCTTGGATGCATCTGATGCACCATCCCTCATTTGGCAGCTGGAGGAAGGCTACTTGTCTAGCAGTTTCGAGTTAGGTAGTGAACCAGAATCTGATTCCGTAGAGTCTGTGAAGTCGGAATCAGATTTCGGTTCTTCTGAGTCTGGGTCCGGTATTCCTGGGGTTGATAACCCGGATGCTGAGGTTTTGTCCAGGTCATCCTTTTCTTTTTCTTTTATGTCGGTTGTAACTGAAGAATCGAATGAGCTGGACCTTTTGAATGAGAATGCCACTACAGATTCTATGTATTTCTCTGTGCCTCTTGTTTATTGCATTGATAATGATTTTCAAAATTTTGATGAAAACGATGAGGAAGGAATTCCTCTGGTTTTGAAAATTTTGATTAATTGAGGGGAGGAGATGTTTGCAAAATCCCTCGCTGATGAAATCATTGCTATTAATGTGGGTACTGAGAAGGATTCACGTTTGGTCTAGATCGGGTCCACGTTGTCTTCGGAGGAGCGTGAGCGCTTAGTCGTTTTATTAAAAGATTTCAAAGATGTTTTCACGTGGTCCTATAAATACATGCCTGGAATCGATCTTAAGATTGTACAACATCAGATCCTCTCAACCCCGAGCCCCAACTTATCAAACAGAAGTTGCGGAGAATACGCCTGGATTGGTCTTTGAAGATTAAGGAAGAGGTCATCAAGCAGATAGACGCAGGGTTCTTGCTAGTATTTGAGTATCTAACTTGGTTGGCGAACATTGTTCTAGTGCCAAGGAAAGATGGCAGAATTCAGCCAATCCGAAGGACGACTTTCCTCTGCTGCACATTGATGAATTGGTGGACTTCACCGCAGGCCATGCCTTACTCTCCTTCATGGATGGATTTTTCAGGTATAACCATATTCTGATGGCACCTAAAGATAGGGAGAAAACTACTTTCACTACGCCATGGGGAACCTGCAGCTACAGAGTGATGCCGTTTGGGCTAAAGAATACCAGGGCTACCTATCAACAGGGTGCAACCACAATTCTACTTGATATGATACATAAAGAGGTTGAGGTTGAGGTGTATGTGGACGACATGATTGGAAGAAGAAATTCTTTCAATGAATCAGAGAATACCGGTTGAGGTTGAATCTGCATAAATGCACTTTCGGTGTAACAGCAAGGAAAATGCTGGGTTTCTTGATCACACAGAGGGGCATCGAGCTAGATCCTTCCAAAATCAAGGCCATTCTAGAAATGCCACCACTAAGGACTGAAAAGGAGGTGCGAGGTTTTTTAGGTAAAGTGCAATTCATAAGACGATTTATTTCTAAATTAACCTTGACTTGTGAACCACTATTTGGTCTCCTGAAGAAAGGAAAGAAGTTCTGATGGGATGACCAATGTCAATTTGCTTTTGAGCAGATCAAAAAGTACCTTCAGAATCCACCCGTGTTGTCGCCGCCAGAGCCAGGGAGTGCCTTGATTTTGTATCTGTCAGTAATGGACACAACCATGGGATGCATGCTTGCTTAGGAATCTGACGATAGGGTGGAGAAAGCCATCTATTACTTGAGTAAGAAAATGCTGGAGTATGGGACCCGTTACACCCCGCTGGAGAAAGCTTGCCTAGCCTTGGTATGGGCTACCAGGAAGTTGAGGCTCTACCTGTTAGCTCACTCCGTAATTCTGGTTTCAAGAGTCGATCCCATCAAATATCTCTTTGAGAAACCAGCGCTTACGAGTAGGCTAGCTCGTTGGTTGCTTCTGCTCTCCAAATTTGATTTGAAGTATTTTACTCGTAAATGTGTCAAGGAGAGAGCTGTAGCGGAGTTCCTGGCAGATCACCTAGTGGAAGGGAATGAAGCAGTAGAATACCTGTTCCCAGATGAAGCTATTCTGCAAGTCGAGGAAGAGATTTGGACAATGCACTTTGATGGAGCGTCTAACCAGTATGGGTATGGGATAGGTGTGTTGCTGATAGCACCCGACAATTCCCACATACCCCTAGCCGTCAAACTCTAGTTCAAGGTATCTAATAATGAAGCAGAATATGAGGCGCGTATCACTGGCTTGGAAGTCGCCCTGGAACTAGGGGCAAAAAGGTTGGATGTCATTGGGGACTCGAACCTAGTTGTGTCTCAAGCAAAAGGAGACTGGAAGGTCAAAGAAGAAAAGATGAAGATCTATCACCAGACCCTGGATGTTTTGATTCCTAGGTTTGAGAAGTTGACCTTCACGCATCTACTAAGAGAGAACAACAGGTTCGTTAATGCCTTATCAATTCTATCTTCCATGATAGACATCCCGTTTGGAGTTTGGATGCGTCCGATCATTATTGAGCAGAGATATGTGCCAGCCTGTGAGTTTATCTCCGCAATAGATAAAGTGCAAGATCAAAACCCTTGGTTTTATGATATCTGGAACTTGTTGGAAAATGAGGTTTATCCACCAGGGACAAATGCCAAAGACAAGAGGGCAATACAGCGGATGGCTGTTCAATTTATCATCTGCGGAGGAAAACTGTACGAGAGGGGTCATCTGGGAATGCACAAGTTGTGTGTCGACACAGAAGAATCAAAGCGCCTAATGGAGGCCATCCATGGGGGAGAGTGTGGAGCGCACATGAATGGAGTGATGTTTGCCCGGAAGATTCTCAGGCAAGGTTACTACTAGTCTACCATAGAAGAGGATTGTATCGGTTTTGTTCGGCAATGCCATAAATGCTAGATTCATGCCAATCGTATGAATATTCTGCCGTCAAAGTTGTACAACATGACTTCACCATGTCCTTTCTCAGTTTGGGGAATCAATGTCATTGGCGCAATTACATCGAAAGGGTCAAATGGGCATGAATACATTATGGTGGAAATTGACTACTTTACAAAGTGGGTGGAAGCTCAATCTTATGCAGTGTTGAAAGCAACGCATGTGGCTAAGTTCATCTGCAACAACATCATTTGCCGTTATGGAGTCCCGAATGAGATCATTTCAGATAACGACTCACATTTCAAGAAAGAAGTAATTGACTTGTTGGAAAAATACAATGTGGCTTTCCATAAGCCATCTACATACCGGCCGCAAACCAACAGAGCTGTTGAGGCCGCCAACAAGAACATCAAGCATATTTTGCCAAAAATGGTTGAGACTTACAGGGGCTGGCTAGACAAATCGCCATTTGCACTCTGGGGTTATAGGACTTCAATTCGAACGTCTACTAGGGCAACTTCTTACTTCCTTGTTTATGGGATGGAAGCTGTTCTGCCGATTGAAATAGAAGTTCCATCACTTCGGGGTATGGCTGAGTATCAGATAGTAGAGGCAAACTGGCAGTAGAGCAGGTTCGAAGAATTAATGTTGTTTGATGAGAGAAGACTGAAAGCGCTGTACCATGTTCAGAGTTATCAACATAGGATTGCTAGGGCTTTTAACAAGAAGGTTAAGTCTCGAAATGTCAAGGAAGGGGATTTGGTACTGAAAAACAACCGACCTCCCATCCATGACCCCAGGGGCAAGTTCAGACCCACTTGAACTGGTTCTTATATCATCAAAACTATCTAGTTGGGTGGAGCTGTTATTCTCATGGACCTGGATGGCCTGGAATTTTCCCAACCGATCAACATGGACAAGTTTGAAGAAATATTATCCCTAAGAGGCTTGCTAGGCCGAAAATCCAGAAGGGCGACCTAGGCAAAAGTTAGAGCATAAAAAATTAAAAATAAAGGAAAATGGAGCCCTAAAGGTTGAAAACCGTAAAAGGCGGCTTTGGCAAAAGTTAGAGCACAAAAGGAGAGTGTTAATACTCGAGTGAACTCGAACCGAACTACGTAAGGCCTGATTCCCATCTTTGGGATACGTAGGCAACTTCATTATGAAGTTCGGCCATAAACACCTCCAACTCAACTGTCTTATCCACGTGTTGATTAGGTCATCTTTGTCTCTTCTTTATCTGAATGTTCAGTTATTATCCTTTCTGAGAATGGGTTACAGTGCTGAACAGTGTTATTCAAACAAGGGGCAATTTGTTGTATTCGGATCCGGGGTTGTACATCTCAAGGATAGATTCCGTGTGTGTCAAGTTGTGATCCTTATCGAATATTGTTTTGAAAAGTTTTAATAAAAGTTGATTTTTGCTTAAATTTTACCATTTACAACTTAGACCATTTTTGGACCAAAAGGAAAACATTCAGTGTTCAGAACTTTAATTTCATTGATTTGGATACAAAGTTCTCCAACTCTTAATACAAATCAAAGCTTCTTTTCTTACATTCATAAAACTTGAAAATTAAAGATCAAAGCAAATAAATTTGGGGCATAGCTGAGTCAGGTGTTCCTGTGCCCCCCCGTTTGTGCTTGTGGAAGCCTTTGATGCCAAAGTGGGCTCGGATTATGCCTCATCTTCGAGCCAAGTCAGGCACTCACCAGAAAGTGCGCAATTGAAACTAGACGCAGAAGCCAAAAGTTCTCTCATCCTCTAAGCAGTGAGGTACCTAGCCAAATGTGAACCTCGGACGAGGAATGAAACTGGGTATTCTACTCCCTCCTCTGGGCAAGTCTGATCATGTCCAAATTGACGCCTGAATCGGAACAGAAAGTAGAATACACAATGTGTCAGGCCAATTAACTCAATGCCAGGTTTCCCAGTCATACGGTAGCTCATTTCGGTCAGATTAAGCCAAGGGCAACGCTAAGCAATGTCAACAGCAGACATGTTGCACATCCAATGGCACCACCACCCTTCATTTGGGAAATCCACTAGCTGTTGGTGAAAAAAGTATGCTCAGGCTGAGTATGCGGGGCAAGAGTCCACTACCTTCAGCTTGTCCATAAGCCATATCTGGGGAGGGATGAAAGAAAAGAGAGATTAAAGAATATAGAGGTGTATGTTGAGAGAAAAGTGAGAAAAGGGCTTTAAAAGAAAAACAAAGCATGAGTACCGAGAGATGTGAGAAACACATCAAAAAGGGTGGGAAACATTACCTGAAGAAGTAGTGCACTCCCCTCGAATTTGGTGGTCTCTCGCCAATGAAAGGCGTCTGAGCCCATCAAAGTCTCGGCCAACTCCAAACCAATGCAACTCTTGCCCTTTTTCAAACCTTGGGCTACTTTGATTAATCGAATGATAGACCCGCCGAGACTAGGGGAAAAGAGGAAATGTGCTAGCATGCACAAACAAAGGCCGTGTTGTTGAAAACCCCACCAAAGAAGGTCACCTCGGTCGTCGCGTTAGGGAATCAATTAATTAAATTGGGAATGTCCAGCTCTCCATTGTGAACCAAAGATTGGGCCTCGCGTGGAGTAAGCCCACACATCCTTCCCAAAGCTTGAATGTGATCGAAACGGGGCTGAGACAAGATTTCCTCATCACGCAGGAACTCCATTACCACTTGAAATTCTTCGATTGTTGGGCATATCTTTTGTCCCCCGAAGCTAAAGAGATGTGTAATCGGGTTCCAACACCTAGCCGCGACATGTAGGAGCGGAAAACATAGTGGAGTACGACTCAGGGAGAATAGTGCATTTATGCCAAAACCCTAAAAATTCATCTTTTCCGAGCCATCTAAAGTTGCAATCCAATCCGAGAGGTTTTGGGCAAGAAATGGCTCCATTTGTGGCAAAAACAACAGCCAAAATGAGTTCTGGAGAAGAAATGGCAAAGGTGAAGCTTTTGTAGAAGATAAAGCAGTGAGCGGAAACCAGGTGACAACAATCTGGAGGTTCCTCACATTGATGGCCGATAGGGTAGCACTGGTGACCGGCAACGTTTATTCATGGCTGACAACCTTCTTGTCTGTCATGTTGTCCACCTGTGTGCTAAGAATGCTGAAGGCATGTGTTTTGTTCAGTTCTTTATGCATTTTAAGGTTTTGTTTTGAGTCCTTTTAGTTCTAGCAAATTTGTTGAATTGTATTTGAGTTGTTTTGTTTATCGAGTTGTTTTGTTATTTATCGAATTGTTGTTATTTTGATTATCGAGTTGTATTACTTTGTTTGTTAGTGTTGGTTGGTTCATCACCAGATTAAGAGAGTTGTGCCAATACCATGTTCAAATCTCATTATCAAATTCAATCTCGTTTTCATGCGATGTTGTGTTCATGATGCAAAATACAACACTTTTTTAAATGAAAACCAGTTTTTATTCTGATTATGGTTGTTTTTACAAAGTGCAGTACAAGTTTTGAAAGCAAATAAAACCTATCGAAAACGGTACAATGTGCTAACGCTACTATAAAAAAGAAGCTAAGCAAAAAACTACAAGAAAATCAGCACCAGTCGCCTCAGGCTTGTGATGCCCTCTTCCACCTCTTCCTCGGAGGAAAGGACTCAGGGGCATTGTCTCCGTCAACGCCGTTGTCTGAATCTAAACCAGAGTCTGAGTTAGTGCCATCTCCACTCTCTGTCTCTGAACCTGCCTCGGCATCAGCACCCCCAGTCTCGGAACCCGAGCCAATGTCATCATCTCCTCTCTCAGATGACTCTGACTGTGGACTCGTTACCTCTTCAGAGTCGCTCGTCTCGGCGTTGTCATCGCTCAGAATGGGCTCTAAAGGACCACTCTCATCTCAGGTTCCCCCTGGCTCTGCCTCAATTGCGTGTAGGAGCCTGTCTCTGTTTCCTCACTACTGCTGAAAGAGGCATTGCTGGTGCAGGTGCTGCAGCTGCCGCTGGTGCTGTCGGTATAGGTGGGACCTAAAGATACAGTTGTCATATTTCAGCCACAATATGCGTATCTGATACAAGTATGGTGTGCAGAATGAATATATGCAGAAGTCAGGTACAGTGTATGGATACAGGATGGAAGTGCAGTATTTTAGATGCAGTGTATCAATGTAGTATGGGGAACTTTTCGGTTGAAATGTTAGTTTCAGTGTGTCAGTTGAAATTTGATGAATGAAATGCAATAAAACTAAAGAAATGGCCTGAATGTTATGGAAGCTGAGCAGTGCCTCCCTCCTCAATATCATACCCTCAAATGAGGCTAGTAGCTCCAGCAGATCCTTGGTGTATCCAGGGGGTGCCTACAAATGCATTGGGAATGATCAATGTCCAGAAGGAGCAAATATCAGAAAGAGATGGGAAAACTAAAAAATGTAGTACATATCGGGAATGCATCACGAGCTCTGACATATTGTAGACACCCCACTTTGGACTGCTCACAAGACTTAGACGCTTGATTCAGTGCACTCGATGATGAAAGTTGAATTACGAATTCGCAGCGATTTGGAATCAATCAGGCTTCTGAAATAGCTTCACATCTTCAACATTTACCTTGTTTGAACCCTTGGGTCTCATTTCTGGACCATTTCTCACCCTGAGCTGAGTTTGAACCAAAAAAACAAGGGAGGCCATTAAGGCCCGGCCGTGCATTGGTGATAGTCGGCCGTGGCTATCAATGGCTGGCCGGCCTTCGATGACGATAAACACTGTTCTGGGCGAGAGGTTGCCAGCTGTCCATTTTTGAAGATATTTGTCACCTTTTCAGCTCGAATTCTATAAAACCGAAGCTTTCGGATTGTTTTGAGGGTTGAAAAAAATATCTAAAAGAGAGATATACACCTTGAGAGCCTTGACTCCTCCTTCTTCCATTGCAAGGCATCCTTTGAGCTGACCTAGTTTGCTTACACCACCACTACACACCATATACAACCTTGTTTGATCATCCTCAAGGCTTGGTTGATCTTAAGGAAGTGTAATTCAAGCTTGGGAGTGCAATGAAATTGAGTTGGAAACTCTAAGAGCAAGCTTGCTTGTTGAAAGGTATAAGCTTGCTTTCTCTTTCCTTTTTTTCATTTTTGTTCTTTACTCCATCATTCTTGCTGTTTTGGTTGTTATTGAGCTTGTTTGAAGTGTTGAAGTTGAGTTGGAAGGGTTAGCAAAAGGGTAGAAAGAGCTTGCTCGTTCTACACCTTTATTTCATAACCTAAACTCTTCTCCTTTTCACTCTCTTTCTTTAGTACTCAAACTAATTTTCAGAGGTTTTAAGAGGGCTGAAAATCATGCTTTGAAGCTCTAAAAATGGAGGGATTAGCCACCTCTACTTATTCTTATCATTTAGCCTTCAATTCTTATATTTGTTGCCTAGCTTTTGTCCCCTTTTTGTGCATATTTTATCTCTGATTTTCATGTGTCTGGGACTATTTTGAGGTTGCCTAAGTGTAGACACCCCATTTTTGACCGTCCTCAAGACTTGGACGTCACCGTTTGAACACTCAGTGATTATCCATGTTTGTGTTCGTTTGGAGTTCCCGGAGGCCTCGGCTCGCGCGCCTTGCCTCAGGATCTCCGAACTTGACCGTTTAGTGTCTGGTTTCACACCAAACACTTGTGTTTTGCCTTGGAAGGGCAGGGAATGCCTTGTGAGGCATCCCCACACACCACTGGTAGTGGCTAGAGGCCACCGGCTGGTTTTTGCTGCCACCGGCAATGTATATTGCCGGCTGGCACTATTTGTTGCCGGTCAGCACTATTTAGTGCCGGTCGACACTCTTTTTTGCCAAGATAGCCTTTTTGGCCGGCCGACTACTGTGCATCTGCTTTTGCAGATATTTTAAGACAACTGTCTCGCCTTTTGCTCCCCTCCATACACGTGCATGGAGGGATCTCCCTCTTATGAAGCTTGTCTTGTAAGCTTTACAAGACAAGAAGTTCTATAAAGAGAGGGGCTCTCTCTTGTTGCAAGGGTTAGACACTTGAGATATTTTGGAGAGCTTAGACAGCCATTGTTAGGGTTTGAGTTCTAGGGTTAGGGTTTGATACACATTATCTCTCTCTTTTTCCCTCTTGTGTGTGTTAAAGTGTGTTTAGTCCATGCTATTGCACACAAACACCTAGTGTTTCACCTTCACTTAGCTACTGAGGTTCTAAGGGACTTATTTTGGTGTTTTGGTGCTGGATTCAAGCCAAGGAGGGCCATTGGAGCACCATTGTTGAAAAGGTCTTCAAGGGTAAGAACCTTACCCCTTTATCCCCCAATCTTGCATTGTATTTCTACCTATCTTAAAATCATTTTTGAGCTTAGTGTATAATACAAAAAAGTTCTGTTTTTAGGCCCTCTTGATTTTTTATTAAGGGTGTTTTGTGGTTTGGAGGTGTTTGATCCCTCCTAGGCCTTGAAAGGCCCCATTTTGTGCTATTTTGTGCAAGTTTCGAGACTTTGGTGTTTGGGCCTCTTCACCACTGAAATCTTGAGGGATTTTAGTGGTGGTGATGGTGCCTTGAAGTCTCCAAAAGGAGAGGGCCACCCCCTCTCCTTGTTGTCCTTAAAATGGACCATTTTTGGCCTCTGGAGAGAGCACCTAGCTAGGCTTCGTGTTGACCATGCCTTAGTTGTTTTTTGTGCTTAATATGTCATATTATGCCTCTTTTTTTTTTTGGTTTTGGTACACCATGCATGCTTAGCATACCTACCATGTAATGCCTTGATATTGCCTCAATGTGCCTTAGGTTGTTAGCCCTTGTTGGAGCATGTTTTAGGCTTAGTCTTGTGAAGATTTTGTGCATATTTTTCCATGTTCTAGGTCTGTCCTAGGTTGTTTGGGTTGGATTTGGCATGCTTGGTATAGCCCCCTTGCATTTTGTCTTGTTGGCCTTAAGTGTATGAGTGTATAGCATGACATTTTTGCATTGATTTGGTGATTTGGGACCATCCACCATGTCATTTCAGACCTTATAGTATGCTTGTATGCTTGCTTTAGTTGTCCCTTTAATGCCTTGTAAGGTTGTCATCTCATGCTCCATGTGTTGGTGATTATGCATGCCTTTGTTTTTGAGCCACTTAGATGCCATCTAAGTGATCCTTAGGCCTTGTCTTAATGTGCTAAAACTCTGTCTTTGGTCAATAAGTTCATGCCATGTTTGGTCTTGCTAAGTATAGTTCAATACTCCATTGGTTTGCTTTGAGCACTTGGGCTATTTGTTGCATGTTTGGCTTGATTTGTTGCTTGGTTTGGCACCATCCTAACATGATTTTCAATGCTTATGTTGCATGTTATATGTCCATGATTACGTTCTTTCAAATGTGTTTGAGAGTTACCCCATTTGTGCTTAAGTGTTGGCTCTCAATTATGTGCATGTGTGTATGTATTTGGTCCCTTATATTATAGCACTTTGGCCCTTGTTTTAGGCCTAATTAGAGCTGCCTAAATCATGTATTAGTCCATCTTTTCATCGGTTTGTATTGCCACATGTATGCTTGTATGCTTGCATAAATGCCTTGTCATGCCATGTTGCATCCTTAGCTTGTATGCCTAGGTTGCATTGCATCTTGCATGCATGCCTTGTTCCTTGACTTGATGATAGGAATTAGGCCTTGATTTGTGTGTTTGGCTTGCATTTCATTTGACATGAAAGTTGCATACTTGATCACTTGGGCCATCATGCATGGAAATGCGTGATTGGTGGTCCGAGAATCGAGACACATGCCCCTTTGAGTCACAAACATGATAAGGGACATGAATGGTGCATATATGCTTTGAATTGTGCTTCCATGCTTTGCCTTGTCCTCTGTTGCTGTCAATTGCAGATTCTGCAGGAACATTTTGCCGACCGGCAGTGTCAAGTGCCGACCGGCAATCCCTTCTCTGCCGACAGCATCATTTTGTGCCGATGGCCATAACACACTGCCGGTGACAGTTCCATTCAGCCGGTGGCACTCCTCAGTGTCCAAGGAACCAGTTCTGAGATTTTGGCAGCCTCCAGAGGAGTGAAGGAAGGAAAACAGAGGTAGCCTATGAATGGCGGTGCATTTCCGAGCAGGACCGAGCTCGTATTGCATCTGGCTCTCCTCCCGAGGCGGTTTACTGCTTTTCCTAGATTAGTTAATTTGTTAATTAATTAATTAATTTGTAATATTTAATTAGCTTGTGTAGTTAATTAATTTGTAATATTTATTTGGTCCCTCCGAGTGAGGGCAAATCTGTAATAAGTGTGCGTGAGTGCTGTGTATGTCTTCCAACCTCACGTCTTTCTTCCCTTTTACTTACCTGCTTTGATGGTTAGTATATGTCTTCCAATCCCCACTTCTTTCTTCCCTTTTACTTACCTGCTTTGATGGTTAGTATTAGGGCACGTTTAATTTAGCATACCTTATGCTATGCATGTGTGCATCCATGCATTTGTATTGCATGCATTAGGCTCGGTACATCACGCTAACTGCATCTGTACTTCAATTCCCAAATTGAATATGTGATAGTTGATCGCATTTCATATGCCATGCTTAGGTTAGCCGAGCCTATCTAATTGCATCCTGTATGTGTTGCATTAGGCAATTTAACATGAACTAGGACACGCACATTTGCTAACTAGTTTATTGTTTTGGCACGGAGTACGATGTAAGTGTTTTCCTGCTTTAGCATCTCGCATGCGTGTGAATGCTATCATGACAGCATGTTTACCATGTGGCTAGATGCTTATGTGATAAACTGTTTTAATGCCTGTGGGTGAAGGTTGGATTGTTTGAGTTGGGAAAAAACTCGTTGAAATTCGTGTTTTAGCCTACTTGCGAGTAGCAAATTCTAAAGTACTTTTCAAAACAAATGGATATGCAATGCTTATTTCCCAAATTAGACAATCTAGTCTATACTTGTTTGCCGCACGCATAACATAGTAATGCTAGGCTAATAATTGGTATAAGAACACATAAAGTTTTCAAAATCAGATATCACGGTTAGTAGAGGCCGGTCTTCGAACCGGGCGAAAGGGGGTGCTCATAGCTGACCTTCCCTGATCGTACCCATGCTCCCGAGCCGAGACAACTCCGGTGATGACGGACATGTGGCCTTCGGCACCGAGTCAGGGTTTCCTAAATTTTCCCATTGTAAAATATTTAGGTGGCGACTCTGTATCTGGCAAAGCAGTCCATGTTTGGCACTACTTTTTCAAAAATCTATTTCTCAAAACGATTTGCCAGATTTGGACTCTTTGGTTCAGATTAAGAACCGCGACAACAAAATCGCGAGTCCGAACTGTAGCACTGAGGCCCTCACGCGGGCGCGTCGACACTAAGCCTTTCCACTTGGTTCACACCTTGTTAGGCACCCCTGAGGTTACGTAGTTAACACACCTCTTGCTCAACATGCTTTCATGGATCATTTCATATGCTTTGAGGCTGATTTTTCACTAATCAATTAATGAATCCACATCTTTCATTTATGAGAATGGTTTCAACCAATTGAGGTTACTCAAGGCATGTAAAAGAGACCTACACTTAATGACTTAATCTCTTCAGAGATTCATCGTTAATGGTGTAGTCTCCTTCTCATGTTTTAGAGAGACCTCTTGTTTGACATCACTTCTCAGACTAGAGGACTTTCAACATCATGTTCAGACAAATGGACTAATGAATGGCTAGGCCTAAAACAATTGGTTTAAAATTTGGATCAACCCACTTAAAGAAAATGGCTTAAATAGCTTGAAATTGGCTGGACGTTATGCCAAGTTCCTTTGTGTCAAGGGTCATCAAGCATTAATTCATAGTGTTTTTGATGTCCTTGAAGCATCTCAACTTCCTTGTTTTTGAGATCATTCCATGACAAAAAGGGGAGGGGTGGTCTATTTTGCATTGCATTCATTGATTTTTGGCCCAAGATGATATCCGAGATCATCAAGGGATCACATCGCTCATTGATGGTTTTGGAGTCAATCCCAACCTTCTCTTGAGGCTTTCCTATGATATAGAAGGAAGGAAGGACAAACCGAACTTGAAAATGCTCTATCTGCACTGATTTCACCTCAGAGCACAAAAACAGAGTTTGCACCAAATCAATGCACGACTGGCCCTCCGTGGGCCTAGTCGACTGTCAGTAATGCACGGCCGACCCTTGATGTGAATCCAGCAGTACAGTTTTACAAAAATAGAGGCAGTGGCTGAAGGTGAAATAGAGACAGTCTAGGGCAAACAGAGCAGCTTTTAGGCGATGTGCATGCAACCTCCATCCATCTTCTTTGGTGCTCACATCGAAGGCGTATGATTGCTTTAATTGATTCATTGGTGTAATGAATTATGTTGTAATTTGCTTAGTTAATTAGTGGTAACTAATTCATGCAAACGTTGTTATTATTTAAGTAGAATAGTTAGTTAATTGCTTTATGTTGTAATTAATTAGCTTAATTTCTTTGTAATTAAATTAGTTAAGTGTTTAGCTGATTAGATTGATTTGTAATATTTAATTAGCTTAGAATAGTTGGTTAAACTGCGTTGTAATAGTTAGCTTAATTAGCGTAGCTAGTTAGTTAGCTTATTCATTCAGACCCTCCTTCGCGAGGACGTAATGTTGTAATAAGTGTGCGTGCGTGTGTGTATGTCTTCCAACCCCACGTCTTTCTCCCTTTTATTTAATCGCTTTTGGTGGTTAGATTAGGGACATTTTCAATTAACATACCTTATGCATGCATGATTGCATCTATTCGTATTGCATGCACTGAGGCTCGGCGCATCATTCAAACTGCATTGTAATTTTAATAGTTCTTTGAATACGTGTTTAATCACATGTTGTTCAAATTGATCCATATGCCATATTATGCATCTTGTATAGTTAGGATCACGCATCGTTCTAATTAGTTTTTGTTTTGGCTTGGAGTACTCGGTGAGTTTTATGCTTTAGCATACTTGTATGAGTGTGATTGCCATATTGCCATGTTTTGCATGCTTGCCATAAGGCTTTGTGCTTACTTGCTAAACTGCATGAATGCCTGTGGATAAACGCTTGTTGTCTGAATTGGAACAATTCAACGAATGTGCATTTTAAGTCCACTTTGTTGTGGCAAATCCTATTTAAAGCCCACTATGTTTGGTGGCAAATCCGCATCTTTAAGCCCACTTGAGGGTGGCAACTTCAAACCATTTTAAAAAACAAACATGAGTTGAATTTATTCCAAATTGAGCAAACTAGTCTATATTTGCTCGTGCGCATGACATAGTAAGGTTAGATTAATAACCGGAACAAGAATACATAATGTTTATAAAACACCGTATCATGATTATTAGAGGCCGGTCTTTGATCGGGCGAGTAGGGGTGCTCATTTCAGGACCTTTCCCTTTCGTACCTAAGTTCCTGAGCCGAGGCAACTTTGGTGATGATGGACACGTGGCCTTCAGCATGAGTCAGGGTTTCCTAAATTTCCCTAAAATAAAATATTTAGGTGGCGACTCTGTATCTGGCAAAGCAGTCCAATTTTGGCATTATTTGATTTAAAATCGATTTTCCAAAAAAGTTTGCCAGATTTGGACTATTTGGTGATTATCAGTTTCATATTGAACTTGTGAGGCTAGATTCTGAATTGCGGGAGTCCGAACTACGAGACCTTCTTTTCAAACCCTTTTCAAAGGATGGGGTGCAAAAAAAGGCGAGTCAAGAGTTTCTGGAGACTCTGTTGGGGATTTAGAGAACTTGACTCGAACTCGTGATATGTTTTTTTATCTACACTTATGTGTTTCTTTGCATTTTCATTTGCAATGGTGCGCCTAAGTCACAGTGTTTGCCGTCTGCTATTCTTGAGCGGTTTGCCGGAGGCTTACTTGGAAAAGCTTACCAGAAGGCTAACCGGTTACGGGCTCTGCCACGATGGGAACACAACCCTTGGATCTGGACTACTGTTGTACCATTTGATCCTCATTTCACTTCTTGGTGCTAGGTGTGAGAGGTATATTAGGTAGTCTTGCTGAGGTACCCTTTTTTGACCAATCGACTTGGTTGCATATCGGAAACCATAAAGATTGTTCCAAACTAGGATAGGTTGCCCACTCGAATGCAAGTTTGTTTGAAATCGTTTGTTTGCGTAGTGAAACCCTAGCTCCTAACGAAATTAGGACAGAGTAGCCCTACCCCATCATAGGGGTGCTTTGGCTCTCATTTGCTTGATACGTGCTTTTAGAGTGAAACTCTGCAAGAATGTATGTACCAGTTGCAAGTCTGGGTATCAGTTTCAGGGCAGAAATTTGGGGTAGAAATCAGTGTTTGAGTACAGTTCTCCAGTCTGTGATTGCAACTGCGTGTTGTTTCTATCTGAGCCGAGGTATTGTGCGGTTTCTGATTTTTGTTTCTTTTTGCTTTATTTTCTTTTTGCAAGGTAATTTACACCAATTTTTGAGGCGAGTTTGTAACCTCCCAAGCACTCTAGACCTGAGTAAGGCGACTTTACTGATTTGAGGATCCTGTAAGAGAACAACCAGTGTTTGCTTTTCTCCCGCCAGTTACAAGACGGAGGAGAGTTCGGCATAATCCACTGGCTCAACAAACACGTACACCCACACCAAATCAAGGACAGTTTTCTGCTTCAACTTCAGTAAGAGAGTATTCACCTGTTCAAATGGCTCAGTATCCAGCGAAATTGAAGACTTGCTTCGGAACCTCCAGCAAACTATTGAGAACATGTAGATAGATGTTGCCTGCCAAGCGGAAGTCACAGCCTGCCAAGTGAAAATTACAGCCCAGCCTGCTGAGTTGATCACCAGGTTGCAGCAACAATAGCCGCAATAGGCAACGGCCTCTGCATCTCATCCATCTCTTGGAAACCTTCCAGTACTCAGAGCTACTATTCCCACAGCTAATGTCCAGGAAAATGCGGGCATCCCAGTGGATCCGATTCCACCCCCGACCTCCAAAGCACCGGTGTACCAAACGGAGGCCCCTTTTGAGTTTGAGGTCGACCCCACTGCTTTGAAAGTCAACAAGCTAGAAAAGATCTTCAAGCAAGCAGAGGGTATGAATATAATCCCGGATATAGAGGATGGTTATACTGATGCAGTAGTGACCTTGCTGGACAGATTTAAGATGTCGTATATAGACCGTTTTGATGGTTCAGGGGATTCTATGGTCCACTTGCGACTCTTCTCAGATATTTTGCTGCCTATGGGCTTGTCTAGACTCCAGAAGGTGTCACTCTTCGGCCGGACCCTGTCAGTTATAGCAGCCATTTAGTACGCCAAGCTGGAAGATTTTGTTAAGCGAAGCTGGAATGAAATGGCTGAGGCCTTCATAGCGCAGTACTCCTATAATACCCAAATTGAGGTCACAACTCATGATCTCGAAGCAACTCGTCAAGAGTCAAAGGAGGGCGTTTCGGATTTTGTGACTCGGTGGAGGGCCAAGGCCTCAATGATGACAACTCGGCCATCCGAGAAAGATCAAATCAGAATGATAGTCCATAACTTGTAGGGGAAATTACTGCAGAAAATGATTGTCTTGCCTTTATTCACATTCGCTGATCTAAGTGAGATAGGAGTTCACGTTGAGGATGCGATGGGACAGGGTTTGATCAATGATGAGAAGGAGCGACCTAAGAGGGCTTTCACACGCAATTCCAATGCAACTACTAGCAGTAGTGTAGCTGCAAGGCCTTCCGATGTTGGTATGGCTACCACCATACTGAAAACTGCCAAACCCTTTGCTGGTACATCCGATACAACTACACAAACCTCAAAGCACCAACCCTGAGGCCAAAGGGTTTTCACTCCACTGTACATGTCTCTATCTGAAGCCCTGAGAGTCTTGATCAGAAAAGGGCATCTGATGCCGTTAGAACAACACCCATTACCCGATCCTCTCCCTCCTAAACACAACCCGGCCAAATACTGTGCCTTTCACCAACAACATGGTCATGATACTGACCAATGCTTTAGACTTCGTCATGAGATTCAAGATCTCATTGACAACAAAGAGATAACACCTCCCGAAAAGCCCAATGTCACTATAAATCCTCTCCCACTACATAACCAAGCCCCTCTTCCCCGACAAATAAACCTCATCCACACACTGGCCATCTCTTGCGACCCCAGTACATATATCACCCCCTCCCACCTACCTAAGCCAGCTTTGTTCATCCCGGAAAGCACAGGTTTGTGCATGATGAACGCATCCACATCCCAACCCAAACCTTTGGTGGTGATCGTGGTAGATGAATGTAGGGTCACCTTGATGGAGAATGGGAATACCAGTTCAGTGCCTGAAGGCTACGTAGATTTATCTAAGGAGGAATACAACCCGTGCTACTACATTGTGCCAACCAATCAAGCCAAACCAGACCTGGAGTTGCCAACAACAATGGAGGTTAGTGTAGTCCGGGAGGATGGACCAAACCAGGGATTGGATGACTTAGCTGACCTCGAGGAGGACATTAACAATCTGCAGTTCTTCGATGACCAAGATTCAGGGGATGTGCAAATTAACTGGCTTGATCAGAACCGGTCAACAGATAATTCTGGGTGGCTCAGTGATGAACCGGATGTGGATGAGGGATTTCAACCAAAGCTTAAACAGCCAGAATGAAGAACTGCTACAAGGGCCAGAACGACCGAGGACAAGGGGGAATTGCCGGAGAGTGCTGGTATTAAGAATTTCGATCTGGAAATGGGCATCATTAGTACTGTTGATGCAAGGCGAGAAGCCGCACTGAAGCGGTTTGAACAGGAAATGGATGGGAATAGTCAGGAAGCTGGAAAAGCCAAACACCCTGCAGGGGATAACTGTGATGTGAGAGTAATCACAATGGAACCAGACAATTGCTTGTCAGTTGCCAGAGGAGTATGGTGGGAAGATGATGACCCGCATCTTGCCCGTACAGACAAAGATTCGTGCTGAAACCTACCAGACGACACTTGGTATTCTGAGGAAGTGGATCATATGACTAGAAGCGGGCGATACTTTAAGCCCCTACACTTAGACCAACCCGAAGCATCCGGAAAGGATAAGGAGGCCGAAAAATAGTGGGAAAAACAGTTGAAAGAAGAAGCTGTACTGAAGTAGCTAAAGAAGATCCAAGCAGACAAATCAATCTGGGGGTTGCTCATGGCTTCGCGAGTACACAGGCAAGCCGTCCCATCAGCAATGGATAAGGCTAAGCTGTCTATCGACACAACTCCCGAACAACTAGTGGGACTTGTCTTCCCAGGAGGTGCTTCACCTACTTTGACCTTCTCGGATAAGAAATTGCCGCCCAAGGGCTCTGTACATAACAAACTATCGTACATCTTAGTTGAGTGTAGAGAGAAGTGGGTGTCGGTTGTATTGGTTGACACTGGGTCCGCAATCAATGTTTGTCCGTTGTGCATAGCCTATGCTATTGGCTTGAAGCCAGCGAACTTTGTACCTACGGCCTAGGTGATCCGGGCGTAGGACAACACAAGAAGAGAAGTGATAGAAACAGTGCAAGTCAGAGTAGAAGTTGGCCCAGTACAACAGGAGATTGAGTTTCACATCTTGGATGTTCTGGCCACTTTTAACTTACTCCTCAGACGGTCGTGGCTGCACCAAGTGAAAGCTATTTCTTCAACTCTTCATCAGATGCTGAAGTACCCCCATGGAAAGGGGGTGGCCATTATGTTTCAAAATTCATCTATACATCCTCCGCCTGAGGTTACTACACCAGTACTAGAGATTTTACACGGCGATGAGGATGTTTTCTTATCTGGGTTTACCTTGGCTAAGGCTTGGGTGGTGCAAAATATCTTGGTTATTGATGAGAGCTTGTATGTCAGTGCTCAATCAGTCTACCTCATGAACAAGCTACAACATACATCCGGGATGGGATTAGGAGGGAACAGCCGGACGGGCGTTGCTGCACTGGCCGAAGTGCCACATAACCCTTATACCTTTGGCTTAGGCTACACGCCTACCAAAGAGGACTGGGTGAGAAAAGGGAAGGAAATAGCAGGAAGAGCCAAAGCAAAACAAAGTGGGAAGCACTATAAGCTTGTGCATAGGCCAATTCAGGGAACTCTAAACGACCGCTTTGTCCAAGAGGGGGAGGACTTCCCATTTTGCGGTTTTCTTGATCCATGGTTGAACTCTGAGAAGCGGTGTCTGCCCGGCTTTGAGATTTTCTTCGACCTACAGCTGCAAGAGGATGAACCCTCAGAGGAACAGACTGAATTAACTGCTGAGGCTGAACAGAGTACATAGGATGAGTCCAACAACAATGAACTTGAGATAGGAGCAACGTTGGCATGTCTTCTTTCGGATCCTCAGATCAAACCGGGTAGCTTGGGAGATGACTTCACCGTTTCCATGATCAGAGATCAATCAGGTGTGGACCCTTCCGGTGGTATTTTGGATGCATCTAGCACACCCTCCCTTATTTGGCAGCTAAAGGAGGGTTCTCTGTCCAATAGTTCTGAATCAGGCAGTGAGTCAAAATCTGATTCCACAGAGTCTGTGGAGTCGGAATCAGATTTCAATTCTTCGGAGTCAGAGTTCTGTATTCCTGGGGTTGATAACCTGGATGCCGTAGTTTTGTCCAGGTCATCTTTTTCCTTTTATTTTGAGTCAGTTGTAACCAAAGAATTGGATGAGCTGGATCTTTTGAATGAGAATGTTGCGCAGTTTCTGAGTACTTGTCTGTGCCACTTGTATATTGCATTGATCATGACTTTTAAAATTTTGATAAAAATGATGAGGAAGGAATTCCTCTGGGTTTCAAACATTTGGTTGATTGAGATGAGGAGAGGTTTGTAAAACCCCTTGTTGATGAAATTGTTGCAATTAATGTGGGTACTGGGAAGGATCCACGTCGGGTCTAGATCAGGTCCACGTTGTGTTCGGAGGAACGGGAGCGCTTAGTCACTTTATTAAAAGATTTCAAAAATGTTTTTGCGTGGTCCTACTAAGACATGCCTAGAATCGATCCTGAGAGGAACGAGAGCGCTTAGTCACTTTATTAAAAGATTTCAAAGATGTTTTTGCGTGGTCCTACTAAGACATGCCTGAAATCGATCATGAGATTGTACAGCACTGGATCCCTCTTGACCCTGAGGCCCGACCTATCAAGCAGAAGCTTTAGAGAATATGCCTGGATTGGGCTTTGAAAATTAAGGAAGAGGTCACCAAGCAGATGACGCAGGGTTTTTGCTAGTATCTGAGTATCTGACTTGGTTGGCCAACATTGTTTTGGTACCAAAGAAAGATGGCAGAATTCGGGTGTGTGTGGATTTCAGAGATCTAAACAAAGCTAGTCTGAAGGACGACTTTCCTCTACTGCACATCGATGCATTGGTGGACTTCACCGCAGGCCATGCGTTGCTCTCCTTTATGGATGGATTTTTCGGGTATAACCAGATCTTGATGGCACCCGAGAATAGGGAGAAGACTGCCTTCACCACACCGTGGGGAACCTATTGCTACAGGGTGATGTCGTTCGGTCTAAAAAATGCTAGAGCGTTGCAACCACGAGCTTACATGACATGATCCACAAAGAGGTTGAGGTGTATGTGGACAACATGATTGCCAAGTCCAAGGAAAGAAAGGGCCGCTACACTGCCTTGAAAAAATTCTTCCAACGGATCAGAGAATATCGGTTGTGGCTGAATCCACAAAAGTGCACTTTTGGTGTCCCTGGGGCATTGAGGACGATCCTTCAAAAATCAAGGCCATCCTAGAAATGCCACCACCAAGGACTGAAAAGGAGGTGTGAGGCTTTCTGGGTAAAGTGTAATTTATAAGATGATTTATTACAAAATTAACCTTGACTTGTGAACCACTATTAGGTCTCCTGAAGAAAGGAAAGAAATTCCAATGGGATGACCGATGCCAGTTTGCTTTTGAGTAGATCAAACAGTACCTTCAGAACCCATCTGTGTTGTTACCACCAGAGCCGGGGAAGCCGTTGATTTTGTATCTATCAGTAACCGACATGACTATGGGCTGCATGCTTGCGCATGAATCTAAGGATAGAGTTCAGAAAGCCATCTATTGCCTGAGTAAGGAGATGCTGGACTATGAGAACCATTACACCCTGCTGGAGAAGGCTTGCTTAGCCTTGGTATGGGCTACCAGGAAGTTGAGGCACTACCTGTTAGCTCACTCTGTAATTTTGGTTTCGAGATTAGATCCCATCAAATATCTCTTTGAGAAACCAGCACTTACAGGTAGGCTAGCTAGTTGGTTGCTTCTTCTCTCCGAATTTGATTTGAAGAATGTGACTCGCAAGTCTGTTAAGAGGAGAGCGGTAGCTAAGTTCCTGGCAGATCACCCAGTGGAAGGGGACAAAGCGGTAGAACACCTATTCCCAGATAAAGCTATTCTGTAGGTTGAGAAAGAGACTTAGACAATGAATTTTGACGGAGTGTCTAATCAGAACAGTTATGGGATAGGGGTGTTGCTGATAGCACCAGACAATTCCCATAAACCTTTAGCCTTCAAACTCTGGTTCAAGGTATCAAACAATGAAGTAGAATACGAAGCATGTATCCCTGGCTTGGAAGCTGCCCTAGAACTAGGGGCAAAAAGGTTGGACGTCATTGGGGACTCAAACCTGGTTGTGTCTCAAGCAAAAGGAGACTGGAAGGTTAAGGAAGAAAGGATGAAAATCTATCACCAAACCCTAGATGTTCTAATTCCTAGGTTTGAGAAGCTAACTTTCACGCATCTATTAAGAGAGAACAACAGGTTCGCTGACACTTTATCAACTCTATCTTCTATGACAGACATCCCGTTCAGAGTTCGGATGTATTCGATCATTATTGAACAGAGGTATGCGGCGACTTACGAGTTGATCGCCGCAGTAGATGAAGTACAAGATCAGAACCCCTGGTATCATGATATCTGCGAATTTTTGGAAAAGGAAGCTTATCCACTAAGGGCAAATGCCAAAGATAAAAGAGCAATATGGAAAATGGCTGCTCATTTTATCATCTGTTGGGGTAAGTTATATAAAAGGGGTCATCTGGGAATTCACAAGCTTTGTGTCAATGCTGAAGAATCGAAGCGCCTAATGGAGGCCATTCATGGGGAAGAGCATGAAGCACACATGGGCAGAGTGATGCAAGCCCAAAAGATTCTCTAGTAAGGGTATTACTGGTCAACCATGGAAGAGGATTGTATCAGTTTTGTTCGGCGATGCCACAAATGCCAAATTCATGCAAATCGTATGAACATCCCGCCGTCGAAGCTGTACAACATGCCTTCACCATGGCCGTTTTCAGTATGGGGAATTGACAATGTTGAGGCTGTTACGCTAAAAGGGTTGAATGGGCAAGAGTATATCCTGGTGGCAATTGATTATTTCACGAAATGGGTGGAAACTCAGTCTTATGCAGTGTTGAAAGCAGCATATGCGGCTAAGTTCATCCGCAACAACATTATTTGCTATTATGGAGTCTCGAATGAGATCATTTCAGACAATGGCTCCCATTTTAAGAAAGAAGTGATCGACTTGTTAGGGAAATACAACGTGGCTTTTCATAAGTCATCCACATATCGGCCGCAAAGCAACGGAGCTGCTGAGGCCGCCAACATGAACATCAAGCACATTTTGCAGAAAATGGTTGAGACTTAGGGATTGGCCAGACAAATTGCCATTTGCTCTCTGGGGCTATAGAACTTCAATTCGGACATCTAGTGGGAAACTCTGTAGTCTCTGGTTTATAGGATGGAAGCTGTTTTGCTGATTGAAATAGAAGTTCCATCGCTGCGGGTTATGGCTGAGTGCCAGATAACAGAAGTGGATTGGCAGCAGAGCAAGTTCAAAAAACTGATGATGTTCGATGAGAGGAGGCTGAAAGCATTGTACCATGTCCAAGGATATCAACATAGGATTGCCAGAGCTTTCAATAAAAAGTTAAGTCCAGGAATCTGAAAGAAGGGGATTGGGTGCTGAAAGACAACCGAGTTCCCATCCATGACCCTAGGGACAAGTTCAGACCCAATTGGACTGGTCCTTACATTATCAAGACTATTTGGTTGGGTGAAGCTGTCATTCTTATGGATCTAGATGGCCTAGAATTCTCCCAACCAATCAACATGGACTAGTTGAAGAAATATTATCCTTGAGTGGCTCGCTAGGCCGAAAACCTGGAAGGGTGACCTAGGCAAAAATTAGAGCACAAAATATATGAAATAAGAAAAATTGAGCTCGCAGGGTTGAAAACCCAGAAAGGGCGGCCTTGGCAAAAGTTAGAGCATAAAAGGAGAGTGTTAATACCCAAGTGAACCTGAACTGAACTACGTAAGGCTTGATTCCCATCTTTGGGATACGTAGGCAACTTCATTATGAAGTTCAGCCATAAACACTTCAAACTCAATTGTCCTGTCCATCAGATTGTTCAGGTCATCTTTGTATTTTCTGTATCCAAGAGTTCAATTGTGATCTTCACTATGAGAGCTCGTTACAGTATAGTGCAGTGCCATTTAGACAAGGGGTAACTTTCCATATGCTAGATTCGGGATTGTACATCTCGAGGATAGATTCCATGTGTGCCAAGTTGTGATCCTTATCGAAAATGGCTTTGAAAAGTTTTAATAAAAGTTGATTTTGTTCAAATTAATCTTTTTACAACTTGGATCATTTTTAGACCAAAAGGGAAATTTTCAGTGCCCACAACTTCAATTTCATTGATTTCAATCCAAAGTTCTCTAACTTTTGATACAAATCAAAGTTTCTTTTTATTACATTCAAAAGGAAAACTTGAAAGTACATATCAAAGCAATAAACTTGGGCATTGATAAATCAGGTGTTCCTGCATCCCCTCCTTGAGCTTGTGGAAGCTTCAGATGCTAAAGTAGGCTCGGTTTGCGCCTCATCTTCAAGCCAAGCCAGGCAGTCGTCAAAAAGGGTGCAACTAAAATTAGAAGAATGAGTCAGAAGTTCTGTTGGCCTCCAAGCAGTGCAGTATAGAGTTAATTGTGAGCCTTAGACGAAGAATGAAGCCGGGTACTCTATCCCCTCTTTTGGGCAAGTTTGATCGTGTCCGAACTGACACCTGAACTGGAATGGAAAGTAGAATACATAGTGTGTCAAGCCAACCAGCTGAATGCAAGGTTGTTGAGCCATGCTGTAGCTCATCTCGGGCAGATCAAACTAGGGGCAATGCCAAGCAATGTCAGCAGCGGACTTGTTGCACATCCAATGACACCACCAACCTTCATTCGGGAAATCAACTAGCTGTTGGTGAAAGAAATAGCCTCGTGCTGAATATGCAGGGCAGGAGCCCACTACCTTCAACCTGTCCATGAGCCATATCTGGGGAGGGATGAAAGAAAAGAGAGATTAAAGAATAGAGAGGTGTACGTGGAGAGAAAAAGTAAGAAAGGGTTTTGAGAGAAAAACAGAGCCTGAGTGTCAAGAGATGTGAGAAACACATATGAGAAGGGTGGGAAACATTGCCTGCAAAAGTAGTGGACTTCCTGCAAATTTTTTTCTCTCTCATCGATGAAAGGCATCCAAGCCCATCAAAGTCTCAGCCAATGCTAAGCCAATGTAGCTCTTCCCCTCTTTCAAGCCTTGGGCCACTTTGATCAAGCAAATGCTAGACCCTCCGAAACCCGGGGCAAGAAGAAAATAAGCCAACATACACAAACAAAGGGCATGCTGCCGAAAACTCTGCCAAAGACGGTCACCATGGTTGCCGGCGTCAGAAAATTGATGAATCAAACTGTGGATATCCAGCTCTCCGTTGCAAACCAATGATCGAGCCTCATGTAAAGTGAGCCCACACATCCTTCCTAAAGCTTGGATGTGACAAAAATGGGACTGGGGCAAGATTTCCTCATCACGCCGGGACTCCAACAAAAGTTGGAATTCTTCAAATGTCGAACATATCTCTTATCTTTGTAGACCGCCCGAACTCGCTCTACGCGCGAGGCCGCGAATTATAGTTCTTAGCTACTACAGTCCGAACTCCTATCACGGTTTTGAATCTAATCTCACAAAGTGCAATGTAAGACTGATAAATCACCAAAGTGTCCAAATCTGATAATTGGTTTTGAAAAATCGATTTTGAATTAAAAAGCGCCAAAAATGGACTGCTTTGCCGGATTTTAGAGTCACCACCTAAATATTTTGTTTTGGGGAAATTTAGGAAATCTTGACTCATGCCTAAGGCCACGTGTCCGTCATCACCAAAGTTGCCTCGGCTCGGGAACTTGGGTACGAGAGGGGAAGGTCCTGAAATGAGCACCCCCGCTCGCCCAATCAAAGGATCGACCTCTACTAACATGATATGTTATTTTTGAAAACACGTGTGTTCTTATTCTGGTTTATTAGCTAACCTTACTATGTGATGCGCACAACATACAAGTAAAGACTAAATCAATCGATTTGGAACAAAACATCTCATACTTGTTTCTTTTGAAAATGGTTTGAAAGTGCTACTCGTAAGTAGGCTAAGACATGGATTTGCCACCCTCGAGTGGGCTTAGAAAACAACATGATTTTACCACCTCAAGTGGGTTTAAAACTCACATTTTGATGAATTGTTCCAATTCAAACAATGAAGCCTTCATCCACAGGCATTCATGGAATTTAACACTTAAGCAAATAGCCTCATGGCAAGCATGCTGTCATGGCCGTCACTTACACACATGCAAGGATGCTAAAGCATAAACACTCACAGTGTACTCCGAGCCAAAACAGAAGCTAGTTAGTAATCATGCATGATCCTTTCCATGCCAACCATGCCTAATGCAACACATGCAAAAATTCAACTAAAATAGGCTCGGCTATCTAGAATGGCATATGAATGCAACACTTGATAACATGCTTTGAAACACGTATTCAATAAAGTGTATTTGAAATACAATGCAGTTTGAATGATGCGCTGAGCTCGGTGCATGCAATACGAATGAATGATGCACGCATGCAAAGTATAAGGATGCTAATTGAAACATGCCCTAAAACTAACCATCAAAAGTTGGTAAATAAAAGAGAGAAAGACGTGGGGTTGGAAGACATTCACACACACAAGCACACTTATTACAACATTTTCCCTTTCGACGGAGAGTCTGAATGGATTTAGCTAACTAGCTACGCTAATTAAACTAATTATTACAAACCAACTAATTAACTATGCTAAACTAATTAATTATTACAAACCAAATTGAATTGAATAACCAGTTAATCTAGGCTAATTAATTACAACACATGTAATTAACTACAACTAGCTAGTAAAATGATAAATGGCCTCGCGAGCGAGGGAGATATGCATGCCCGGTCGCGTCCCCCCAGAAATCCACTACCTTGCCTCTAAATGCCTCTGTTTTCACTCTTTTGGCCTTCTGAACATTATGCCAACTTCCAAAATGCTTTTATCTAATCTCAAGAACACTCTGAGAGCTCATCGGCCAGAGATGGTGGCCATCGGCCAGAGTTAATGGCCATCGGCCACTTATGATAGCCGATCGACAGCCTTGGTGGTCGGTCGGCAGCTTTGATGGCCGGTCGGCCACTACTTCTTGCAATTTCCCCTTTTGCTACAACAGAGCACAAATAGAGGCATGGCAGTGTATTTGTAAGGGAATGTGTGTGTAACCACACTCCTTATCATGTCTCAAGCTCAAAGGAGTGTAGTGCTCAGCTCTCGAGCCAGCAATCAGACATCTCAACGCATGATGGCCAAAGAGTCAAGCTTGTACAATGTTGATGAATGCACAAGTAACACCCAAGACTCGAGAGGCCTCTACCCTATCATGCACAATCAAGGGGGATGAGGACTAAGAAATGAGGCACGTTTCATCACTTCAAGTATGAAACGTCCTTCGTTTCTCATTTTTGGATTAACGTCCGATCCAAACACAATGCAATGCAAACAACATGCTTATCTTGGCATGTTTTACTTGGTTGATTTTGTTTACACATTTTAACATTACCGATCCATTCGTTAACCAGTTAAGTGTAATGTGAAAGTCCTCTAATAGGAAAGATGGCCTTAGCCACAACCACCTTGAGGATTAAAGAAGCCTCATGCTTTTGGTTAGTAGAAACCCTCAAGAGAAGGCTAAAACCATTACGCATGAGATCCTCAGTTCCATGCTCAAGCCAACAAGGGGCTAAAGACCTCTTTCAAAGAACATGAAAGAGTGAATTAATGGAGTGCAATGGCATATATTTCAGCACTGAAATGACATGCTAAATGACTCAAAATTATGCAAACAACTCAAATAATGCATGTTTAAGGCAAAGGCATCAAAGCTAGTGAAGTGTATTACACTAGAGGCATGCAAGACAATGTTCAAATGGCCAAACCAGCTCTAGACGGAGCTTAATCACATGAAAATAATGGCCTAAACATGCTGGAATTGAAGCTCAAAAGGCTAGACAAACATGCACACAAATTGGCTCACAAGTAAGGTTTAAGGCATAACTCTCCAAAGCATTTAAAGAGTGATAGATGTGACAGTGTGACAGTGGTACATGCTCTGAAATTATGTATCAAACGGTGCCATATCATGCACACATCACAAATATAGCATGCTAGTGGTCTCAAAACTCAAGACTAGTCAAGGCATTTGCACTATAGCTATACAAAACACGAGTCATATGACCAAGGCAGCCCAAAACAGTCCTAAAACAGCCCAAATGGAGTTCTAAAACATGCTTGAAATAAGCTAAGAATAGCTAGAATGAAAGGCTAACACAATAGCACATGTTAGGCAATTTAGCACAATTGCACTACAAGCATACGAAGCGCTCGAGTGATCAAACCGGCTCAAAACAGAGCTAAAGCATGTTAAATAATGGCAAAAAATGTGCTGGAGTGGAGCCAAAACATGTTAGAGTTATGGGCTAAAATAGCAAGCATACAAAGCTAGTGAGCAAGGTTTACACTACAAGTGTAAGGAGCATGCAAGGAGTGGCCAAGCCAGCCACAAACAGAGCTAAAACATGTTAAAAAATTCATAAAAACATGCTTAGATCAAGTCAAAAGATTGTAGAAAAACATGCTCATTTGATAGGCCAACAACACATGCTAACAAGACAAGAGGAGAGGGGACCACCCCCTCCTATTTTGAGCCTCAAAACAAGTTTTCTACCACTGAAATTCCAGTGGTTCTAAGGCCAAAAAGAAGTTGTTTGAAAAGCTTGAAAGTTAGCTCAAAAGGCCGTACAAGCCAAGGAGCAAAATGGAGGAAACACCCCCTAGCCAAACAAGGCTTAAACCACCATTTTAGAACCTCAAAATCAGAGTTTTTTATGGTTCAAAACCAGCCCCCAAAAAAGTCCCAAACAGTGGAAAAAGGGGGACAAAGCAAGTGTGCAAAAACAAGCTTGAAAGGAGGAGATGCTTACCCTTGAAGCACAACAGCAAAATTGTAATAACCCGACCCACGTACATGATTTCTGTTATATTCTCAGTCCTCAAATGGTACTTTTAAATGCTTACTGTGTAGTTCCGTGAAAAATTATGATTAAGGAAGTGAAATCCATGTCTATGAATGTCTACCTATCTCACGAGGAAACTATCTGTCACCATTAACACGTTTGCATTAGAAATTGGAAGCCTTAACGGCTTAATTAGCTGAAATTGATTATATATCTGTGATCCGCATAATTTTTAAGTAATATTAAGCAAGTTCGCGAAATTTTAATTTTGGAATGATTAAACGATTCATTTTTGTCTTATATGCCTTATTTATGCATATATACTTCTAAGACTTCATGAGCCTTAGTCAAAAAAAAAAAAAAAATACGGGGAAAAAAAACGTGAATACCATTTTTGGGGGAGAAAAGAAGAGAAAGTGAAGAAGAGAAATTGGGGGAGAAGGGATCCAACAAGAAATCTTGGCAAAGTTGTTAGAGGTGTAGGATTGAATTCTAGGTAAGCTCAAATCCTTCTTATTATGGTTACTTAGAGTTTGTAATTGATGTGTATGTCTGATTCATGTCCATTTCCTGCTTAATTAATGAGGGTTTCTCTCAATTGGTTGCTTAGGCATCTAGATTGAGTGTGGTAGGGAATTATACTTCCATCTATGGTTGTCTATCATCACTTCATGGAATTATGCATATATCATGTGTTATGTTTTGAAGATATGAAGAACTTGAATCCAAGAATGGAATTAGAGAGAGAGATGGCTTGTTGAAGCTTCTAATCTTGGTTAATTTGTTATACTCAATGTAGAATCCATGTTATAGTGATGTTAGGTGGGAATATTGCATTAACCTAACCTTGGGTTGCATGTAAAAATGGAGTGAATACCAGGTTGGGACTCCAATGGAGGTCCAAAATTTCAGAAATTCGCTTGGTCCGCTCGAGCGTCGGAAAGCCCGCTCGAGCGGGAAAAACCACCTCTCAGCAGTTTTGTGTATTTTACAATCCGCTCGAGCGGCCAAAGTGGCGCTCGAGCGGGGAACTCATTTTCAGGAAAAATTAAATGTTTGTTCAGCTTTGAGTGCTTGTTTCTCTGGTATTTTTAGAATATTTTACAGATGATTGTAAAGCGGTTGTAAGCATGCAAGGTGTAAGACTCAGGAAATGCTTTATAAAAAAAAGAAACTAATGTATTAATTGTGTGGAGGGCACACTCCAGAAGGAAGCAACATGCCACCTCAACACTGTGAGTAGTAGTACCTACGTAATGCTATGTAATCATGTCAATGTTTCAAGGCATGTAAGGCAATTATGTTAATGTCTCAAGCATGTAATGTACTTATGCATGTTGAAGATATATTAATGTTAAAGCATGCAAAGAAAAGCATTTACAAGTTTCAAGTGCATTTTCAAGGGCCTCGTGCCACAAGTTTCAAGTGTATTGCAAGGGCCTCGTGCCATATGTTCAAGGGCTTCGTGCCATCATGTTTCAAGGGCTTATAGCCACATGCTTATGTCACCGGATTAGGCCTAGGGCCATTATGAATTAAACGCAGAATCAGACAAACCATGTGCATGCTGCATCTTTCTATGTATTAATGCATTTAAGTTTCAAGTTAGACGTCGTTCATTACGTATTACTACTCATTGAGCTCGGCTCACTCTCTATTATGTCTGTTTCTGTAGGTTATCAGTCAGGGGGTCAGTCCTAACTTTGACGCTGTCCCTTTTGTCAACCTTTACATGTTCAGGCACCATACCAGGCCTTTTATTTTTGTGAAGCTGCTAAGATATGGGTCTGCTTTTGAGAGCCACCTACGGATGTTGTACTTAACTTTTATATTCCTTTTGTTATGCCCAATTATCGGGCTAGGACTGTAAATGTATATGTTATACACGATATCCAAGGATATAGTTTTAAACTTTATCCGCTTTTGATGATGTATGTAATGCATGAGATCCTGGCATATTAGAAATAGCTCAATGGAGTATGCTCGTATTTATGTTTTATTAATATTTTATGCTTCCGATAAGGCCCCGTACGGTATGTACATCAGTTTTTATGTTCATTTTCGCTTAGGTCATGTCCAAACCTTTAGGGGCAGGCGTAGGGCGTGACAAAAATGGCCAAAATTCTGAGTTTAAACAAGCTTTGAGAGCTCAAAATAGGCTCCAAGGGATCTCAGCCCAATGATGATCAAGTTTGATCAAGGATGCCTAGGTCAAGGAGAGGTGTATCTCCAAGTATACCTCTTGTATGCACACAAGGGTGAGAGAGAGAGAGCAAACTTGAGAGAGAGGTAGAGATTTAGCTCTGAAAATTGTAGAGAGAGAGAGAGAGAGAGAGAGATTTTAGTGTGAGAAGCTCTCAAACTTGCCAAAAAATTCTAAGTCCATGAATATATGAGATATGGCTTCATATATAGGAAAAAACAAGAGCTTGGTCGAAAATATCTGAGTTAGGACAGCTGGCACAAGTTGGAAACAGCTGGAGGAGAAATATCTGCTAATTCTGCGCTTTTTGGACATTTCTGGCCAACCGGCCACCATTTGTGGCCGATTAGGTTCACTCTTGGCCGACCTATGGCCGATGAGCTCCAATTGTGGCCGATGCACTCCCACAGTGTTTCCTGTTGTGTTTAGGTTGTTTACCTTTTGTTTTTCGTTGTTGAGTCGTTTTGATTATGGTCAGTTGTAGGCTCAATACCCGGTCGATAACTCATCTCTCAATTTCAAAATGAATCGTTTTGTGCTCAGAGTGCTGTGCAATTCTCCACATTTGTATAAAATAGGATTTGTTCTTCTATAAAATCGCAGGGTTTAACCCAGGTCATGTCAGAACAGTAAAACTAGGACCTATTTGAAGCTATATGGGTTCCGGACTGCGAAGCAAAAGAAAAAGGGGAAAAATTCAGAGCATCTGAGTATGTTTCAACTTCTGTGCATCCCGTATGTTCAGTAAGAGCTGTGTGCAGAATAAATCGAGTACTGTGTTATGAGCCGTGGGTTCAAAGTGAGCAGTGTTCAGAATACGCCGTGTGCATAATAAACCGGGCACTATGTTGTGGGTTGTGTGTTCCTTGAGCTGTTTATGTATTGAACATGCTGAGAATTCGTGATTAGCACCATTTCCAATGCCTTCTGATGATGATTTTGCAAAGTCACGCCTGCGTTGTTTCGATTTGTTTATCGAGTTGTTGTATATTTTCTTATCGAGTTGTATTTCACATTCTTTAAGTCCTTACTTTGCTTATCGAGTTGTATTTACACTTGGTTAGCTTATCTAGTTCTTTGTTTTGCTTATCGAGTTGTGTTTGTCGTTACTCAGTTCACTACCTATTTATTACGATGCAAATGCTTAATTTTCAAAAGTTCAAATCTCATTTACATTGTTGTGTAATGCGATGCGATGCATGAAATGTACAAATGTAACACTTTTTGAACAAAATAGCTGTTTCACTTCATCATGTCTTTTGCAAAAAGTACATAGTTTTGAAGAAGATAAAACCTGCCTGAGGCAGTACAATGTACTCAAACTACCAGTAAAAAGAAAGGAAAAGCAACAAAACATCTGAACATGGCAAAAAGAAAAGAAAAAGGTAGCAGGGTGTCTGAACAAGCATCAATCATATCAGGCACGAGAAGCTGTCCTCGTCCTCTTCCTGGACGAAGGTCCAGGAGTATCACTGCCAGCTTCGTTATCTGAGCCCGAGCCCGAGCCATCTCCTGTCTCATCCTCAGATGAATCCACCTCCGCCTCAGACTCATTGTCTTCTGGAATCGGTGCCCGTGAGCTGCTCCCAACGTGAGTATGCCCAGGTTTGGTACGGGGGCATACTGTGGTCCCTCGCCTTGCTCTCCCCGCTCCTCGGGCAGATATAGATGGTCCTCCTAGAGCACCCCCTGCAGCCGGTATGTGGAATGGGGCCTGAAAAGGACAAATGGTAAATGCATTAGTTATGCTATGCAAAGCAGAGTATGAATACCGAGTACAGTGTATGAGTACAGTGTATGAATTCTATGAGCAGTGTATCAGTACAGAATGCAGTGACTGAGTGCAGTATATGAATGCCGTGAGCAACGCTGTGAGCAGTCTGTTGGGTTACAGTGTATCAATGCCGCGAGGGCCATGTACCAAGTGCTGTGTTGATAGTGCAACGCATCAGATTAGGTAGAGTTTGGGATTGTGGTTGAAAGAGCTCAACGGGATACTATAAATAGCCAGCAGGTCGAGGCTCCGCTGTAGTATCCCCATCACGGAGGCAGTCAACTCCAGAGACTGGCGAGTGTACTCGGCAGAAGCCTACAAGAGTGTTAGAAGCATCAGTATTCTGCGGAACATCAAAAGAAATGAAATGAAATGATTGTACAGGATGCAAAATGTAGTAGTACATACTGGGGGCAAGCCGTAGAATCCGACTAGCTCGTGATCAGCCGGAGGGGGAGCGATGGGGATCTGGTAAGTCTCCCGACCCTGCCCTCGGCATGTCATCATGGCAGGCAGTTTGAGCCAACCAGCTCCCTGCCCTCTCCGAGACCCACTCTTGCCTCGGGCCTGAGGTGCCCGTGATGCTCCTGCTCTCGCCGTTGGCGCTGCTGGTCTCTCTCTCAACTCGGCCGGCACCAGTCAGAGGCCGCATAGTATAGGTCTGGATGTACTCCGTATAGTCGCCCTCGTCTACAAAGCGCTCATGGCCCCAGCCGATAGTGTAACTTATCATCTCCGCTAAGGTATACCTCTCGGTGTACCTCGCGTAGGTAGGAGGAGGCGCTGGGATTGGCTGCTCTGGCACGCCTGAGGTCTGCAGCAAGAAGCGTTCCCCAAAGTACCAAACACGGCAGACCGGGCCCTCCAGCAGAATCCAAAATCGGGCAGTCTCCTGAGCGCCCGCATATCGATCCCTCACAGCATCAGGCAACACCGCCCATGGCTGCCAGGTGATCTACAAATGGTAGGATATACAGTTTGTTATATGTTATTGAAAGTACATTGTAAGGTGAAGCTCAAATGAACTGTAAAGTTTAACATACCTCGGCTGCGGTGATGGTGTCAAAGTAGCGGCGGAAGGACATGAAGGACTCCCGCGGTCTCCGCTCGCATCTCACGTCCAAGCGGTGGGAAAATGGGACCATAGGGGGCATCTCCTCGTCTGGTACTGGGGCAAGCCTAGGGAAGTAGGCGTACACCCACAGTTGTATAGTGTAAATAGAGCAGACATGAGTAGGCTTATCAGATAAAGCAGTATGTAGAATGAAACAGAAGTCAGTGGACAGGGTGCAGTGCATTGTGCAATGTGTTCAGTGTGTTATGCAGTGTGTACAGTATACAGCCGGCGTAAAGCAAGTTGCGTGCGCATAGTGTGTACGGTGTACAGATAATGAAAAGTAGAATTGAAAAGGAAGAAAGGGAATGTGTACCTCCCAGGCTCGCCAATAGCCTCCAAGCAACTGCCCATTGCGGTGGGACGATGAGCTCCTATAACCGTAGAGAGTGGCCAAGCCGGCGCCACCCCAGTCATAAAGGTGGATCCGCATCACGTCTACAAGCGCACTCAGCAGATAAAGGGCGGCGGTGTTCGCCCGGTCGACGAAAAGCGTGGTCCCTAGCAGAAACATGATAAAACCGCGGGCGTACTGCTCCTCCTCCTCCTCCTCCCGAGTAGTAGGCGCTTGGATCCGGAAGTGGTCCTCGAACCATGAATACCTCACGAATCCTGTCCGGGCAAGAGGTGGCTGAGTGCCGAGCAAATATAGCTGAGCGGCATCCCACTCGTCCATGTCTGTGTCAAAGGGGATTGGATCACCCCCTACCCCGATGCTGGTGAGCATCGAGAAATCAAAGGGAGTCATCGTCATCTCCCTGGTGGCAGAAAGGTGGAAGGAGTCGGTGGTGTCCCACCACCTCTCCACCAGAGCAGCAAGAAGGGGCCTGCTCGCAGTGAGGCGCGAGAGCCCCATGCAGAAGGTCCCAAAGCCAGCCTGGTCAACAATCTGGCGGACTGCGTCGGGCAGCTACATATACCATCCTCGGGCCATGATGTTCCCATACCCTCAGAAGGCATAGGAATCTCCCTGTGATCAAAAAGAAAACAACAACAAATAGTTTGAAAGCAGTGTTAGAAATGCAGTGTTGAATGCACTCATAATTGATGAAAATGCAGTGATGAGCAGTGTATCAGTACAGAATGCAGTGACTGAGTGCAGTATATGAATGCCGTGAGCAACGTGTATCAAGTGCTGTTTTGATAAGTGCGATACATCAGATTGTGTAAAGTTTGAGTCGGTGGTCAGAAAGACTTACCGGGATACTGTAAAGGGCCAGCAGGTCTAAGCTCCGCTGGAGCATCGCCATCATGGAGGCATTCAACTCCAGGGACTGGCGAGTGTACTCGGAGGAAGCCTGCAAAGTGTTAGAAGTATCAGTATTCTGCGGAATATCAAGAGAAATGAAATGAAAGGACTGTACAAAATGCAGTAGTACATACCGGGGGCAAGTCGTAGAAATCGACCAGCTCGTGATCAGCCGAAGGGGGAGCGATGGGGATCTGATAAGTCTC